>OZJO01007321.1:0-18585 GCA_900406225.1 Acrobeloides nanus
TAGTACTCCCACTATGGGTAAAAAATTGGCGTATGTTTGGGCGAAATCGAAGAAATCAAGTTCGAAATGTTTACTGTAAGATACCCAATTTGGCAACCCTCGAGTTTCGAAAAAATTTTTGGGGCAAAATATTTCTCGCGACGAGATAACAACGATTTGCCGCTACAAAATTTTCGAAAAGATAATTTTTCAAATTGGTTATTTTAGCCCCATATAGTGCAAAATAGGGGTGCTAGGCCTAAAGTTCATGGTACTATAACTTCTTAAAATGACACTTTCCGAAAATTTTGTAGAGGCAAATCGTTGTTATCTCGTTGTGAGAAATATTTTGCCGCAAAAATTTTTTCGAAACTCGAGGGTTGCCAAATTGGGTATTTTAGCCAACTTAACGGAAGTCATCAAGTGCCCCTATATACTCTAATTCATTGAGGTTAGCCCACTCGTTCTGGAATCACTTTTCAAGTCGACTGAATCGAACACTTTTGATGTGAAAAGTCTTTCACATCTTCTCAAGATCGACCGCAAACATGAAGCTAAAGGAAGCTATAGTTTACCTAAGCACCAAACTATGTTTACCTAAGCGCCAAACTTTTGACCTCTATCGCAGCCAAAAAATCTTATCCCCAAAAAATGTCGCATCAAATCCATCTGATGTAACTTATCACCTCTCCCCAGCTGGAGATTCTTATCAAATCGCGACTTTTCTTTTTGTGTGAGGCCTGGATCGTTAACCTCTTTGAAAAAATTAGCCGCACCCGTTTTACACAGACCCAAAAATCGAAAAATTTCTTAAGAAAATTGAGATTTTACCTAGGTCGCCTCCAAAAACCAAAAATAATCAAAAATTTTTACACGCCTCTAAACTGTACAAATCACCCGTGCGCAAATCCCACCCAACCCTCCCCCCAAATTGGAGGGGAGAAGGTTCGCACACAACGCAAAATCAAGTCACGCGCGCAAAAAAAATCCATCATTTTGCGGATACTTTTAACAAAAAACAGTTCATTAAAGAAGTGGACGAGTGTCATGAATAAGTTATGTAAATGGTTACGCACGCAAATTTTTGAAATTTTGAGGGAGTGTTTGCAACGTGTGGTACAAATGTTTTATTAAATGTTTTTAGGAAAGAAGATCATTGAACCAGATCATATCAATCATTTAGCAGATACTTTTAACAACCAAAAACAGTTCATTGAAGAAGTGAACGAGAGTCATGAGTGAGTTCAGTAGGATCAATTTCTTGAATAATTTGGATCTTAAGAGCATCCGAAACAATAGGATTCATGATATTTTTAGCCAAGTTCTTTGGAAGAATTGTCCGGTTATTGGGTTCCATAATCGACAACTCAATTGGCTCATTGGCTTTGACATAAGATTCAGCAATTGTCATAAAGAGCGCCAACAAGAAGGTAACAAACGTGATAATCTAAAATTTTTTCTTAAAAATGGAAAGCCAAAACTTACAGTCATAGGAATGCGGCGATCAACGTTACTCAAGCAAACAAAAAAGCTGCACATCGACAAAATTGTTGTTATTAAATTAAACGTGAGACGCTAAAAAACGTTTATTGGGTTGATCAGGAATTACACAACGCGTATAAAACTTAGTATATTGGGCTCCAAAAATCCTTTTTCGATACAAATTTTTAGAACTAGTATAGTTGAAGTGTCGCACTGAAAGTGAATTTTGTAAGCCATGTTTGAGTATGTATCCGAGGTCTATGACAAAACAATAACGCCAGATTCGTGTTCAGCGCCTAGAAAAACCCTAGGAAAGTCGAAAAATTTTGTAAAAAATATAGCCAAATATCAACATTTAAAATAGGTTTGCATTTTTGAGACCCCATTTTTTGAAAAAGTCTGTATATTAACACGAAAATATGACTTATTCTCACTAATGAAAAAAATCTTTATCGAAAAAGGATTTCTGGAGCCCTATATATTAAATTTTATACGCGGTACGTATTTTTGATCAACTCAATACAGTGGCGTAGCCATAGAGGGGGGGGCAAGTGTCCCCCCGTTCTTGGTAAAATTTAGATGTTTACTCCCTAATTTTGACCTTTTTTAGGAAAGTGCTCCCCACCGTACCTGAAGTGACCCCCCTCCCCCCAAAAGTTAGATGTCACTAACAAAATATAAAATGTTATAGCAAAGTATTATGTCCAAAATCGAAACAACGATCGAAATTATAGCAATGAAAATCATCATAGAAATGTCTTTATCGTTACCGCAATCAACATGTTCTTCATTTGAATGATAATAATATGGAGAAGGAATAGTAAACGTAACAACCGATACGATTTGCAAGAAGCACAATCAGGACAACATTAAGAATCTATAAAAACCATCACCTACAGCATATAGGATCATTCAACACAACCTCCCCCCCGCAAAGAAAGTCGAATATCTCAGCGAATTTAAAAAATTTTCACATGTGGTTTCTTGCATGTTATTAGTTGACCAATAGGACATAATATTGAATATTTTCAAACATTTTGAACGAGTATGAGTATCGAAACGAGAATCTGAATTTGAATTCGTTAAGGAATTTTCGTAAAATTCTGCCGCCAATCGATAGAGCGCATCGAAAAACGGTAGTACCTCAAATTTGAGGGTAGAGTGTTCTGGTATTTCCCTTGGTCCAAACGATCATATATGGTTCAAAGGTATCTTTGTGAGTGTAAAAATAAAAATTTATACCAAAACGAGCAAGCGAATAATTTTTGGAAAACTCCCGACTAGTTTAAGGAATCTAGCATAGCAGCCTGGGGTTGATGGTTCATCAACATGACTTGTATCGATTTTGTTAAACGCCTGAAGTCCGTCAATAAAATACACTATCATTACAATGAAACCGAGGATCTAAATTTTTTGCATATAAACAAAATTTTGGCAGCCTCACAGGGATAGAAATTGCACTAACATTTTCTGCTCAGTGGTACAATATTACAAGGACCGTAGCATACAAGTTTTCGTTTCAATAATCCCCAATTGATAAAATCATAATTCTTACCGTTGCAAGGTAATGATCTCCTCCATAAATAGCGATTGCAACTAGAGATGGCCAAAAAGTTACGAAAATCGTAAACTTTGAAAAATGTAAAAATTTAAAAAAAAGCATTTATTTTTATATTATTAGTGTTTTTATAAAGGAAAGAAATTAATTCTGAACTTTTTTGGAACGGCGACTCAGCGGCATACTCATGGGTATATTGGCTAGCTAGGATTTCTAGACATTTTTTTTTGCAAAAATAGGAAATTTTGGATATTTTAGGCTAAGAAATGGGAAATTTGGGACATTTTGAGAAAAATGAGAATTTCTGGACATTTTAGGCCAATGAGAAATTGGACATGCTATGCCAACAATTCACTTTAAAAAAAACACCAGGTTATTATTTCAATATAGCTGTGTCATATGACTAATATTAAATCCAGTTATGTAAGTCCGCTCTTCAGGATATCTGGTCATAATCCGATTTAAAGGACCAGTCCAGTAATTTACAGCCATATGAATTAAAAAAATGACATATTCGAAAAGATGATGAAAAATGGAGCGTTTTTTGTTTTTACGGCATGTTCTGAATCGTTGTAGTTTTCGAGATAATTGCGTTTGAATTTGTTACAAGCTCTTCGTTGTAATACACAAACTTTTTTGAATTTTTTGCGGAAAAATTGATTTTTGATCAATCTTCTAAATTTTCATCAAATGAACATTGTAACAATTTTTTATAGCTAAATGAGACGAACAAAATGACACCAAAATTATCCAATTTGAACATTGTTTTGGGTTATTGAAACGAAAATTCTGATTCATGTTTTCGTTTCAATAACCCAAAACAATGTTCAAATTGGATAATTTTGGTGTCATTTTGTTCGTCTCATTTAGCTATAAAAAATTGTTACAATGTTCATTTTATGAAAATTTAAAAGATTGATGCAAAAATCGATTTTTCTGCAAAACATTCAAAAAAGTTTGTGTATTACAACGAAGAGCTTGTAACAAATTCAAACGCAATTATCTCGAAAACTACAACGATTCAGAACATGCCGTAAAAACAAAAAACGCTCCATTTTTCATCATCTTTCCGAATATGTCATTTTTTCATATGATTGTAACGTACTGGGCTGGTCCTTTAACCTCACTATATAAAGTCAAATTAAATGCCATTTCGAGCCGTTTAACACTAGGTTCGAACTTTCGAGATATCATCTCTTAAAAGAGATTGTTTCTAGTGATAAATATAAGCGAGCATGATATGGGAACTCAATTTGTTGTTAAAAATAAACTTTTTTAAACAGATTATCTATTAAAGAAAAGCTGCTTCTTTTTGGAGATTCTGATGCTTTTTTTGGAAAGTTCAAAAAATAATCCTGGTGTTTGACCAGTAGAAGTTCGAACAGTTGTAATGACGCCATCGCCAGTAAAATCTCAAAAATTCGAATAAATTATAGGTTAAAGGTCCATTCGCATGAATCGCTTTAATGTTGATTCACTATTAAAAATGACATAATGATCAAAATCAAACAACCCTTCGACTTACAAACGTCATTTTTTTTACCACAAATTTTTGCACTTTCTATTTGCTTATTGAATCACAGATCACGAATAATAATGAATCTTATCAGAAAGGAAGCCCTGTGTTTTAGATTCGGTTTTATTGCTATGCACTCCTATAAAAACAATAGTCTTAATCGAAGAGCACAAAATGGCTCCAAAAAGTGTATTTCTACTATTTTTTGGTTTGCTTTTAAATGGATATGGATTAGAAGTTCCCTTACCGGTATGATGGGTTAAACGGGAGAATTAGGAAAATTTCAGGGTGCTGAATACCTAGACCAATTGAAATTCAAGAACTTGATTTTGGTATTTAATGAAAGTTTATATTCGAATGTTGGGTTAAACTTAAGTCAAGAATGTTTTGACGATTTGATGATAATTTTGGGAGTGTTTGAAGGGAATAAGTCAATTCCAGGGGATTTTAGTTCAAAAGCTGTGATTCCAAGTACGTTTTTTGGTTCTAAATGAATGCAATGATTTAGTGATTGACTCCTCATGGAAAGAACCATTTGGTCTAGTCAATGGGGCTACAAATTTTTGGGGCTATCTAACGGAATGTCAAAATATCGATTATAGATTTTCCGGGACGTCTAGACCCTTTATAGGGACCTATAGCAGGTAATTCTGTTTTGGAGTTTACTCCTATTTTTAGAGTTTTTGTCAATCTGAATTTATAAGATGCTTCTGTTCCGGAAAATTGCGATATCAAAACCATAGGAAGATTTCTAAATTTGGATTATTGCACCCCAAAATCATGCGCGGCGACCCATGATTGGATAAAACTGATGAGACAAGGTATCACGGTGAAAGAAAATCTTACACAGTTTTAGTGAGAATCCCCGCTCCGAATGGAACTTCTTACACTCCTGTATGTGACATGGAAAATATCGAAGAACAAGCTATAAAAGTTCCTTATCAAGGTTATATTGTTTGGTATGGAATTTTTGGGAAAATATCAATTCGCAAAATTTTCATCTAGCAAAGAATGAAATCTTTGCCTGATGAATCAACTGAAAAAATCCATATGCAAAAATTTTCAGCTCGCATTTTTGAAAAATCGACCTCACGGATTCGAACTCGCGGCTTTCAGTTGGTGCCGAGAGCCTTAGACCACTAGGCTATGGATTTGAAATCTTAGACAGTTGAACTCTTTACATCTGCATATCAACTGGCAAAGATTTCATCTGATGAAATCTTTGCCAGTTGATATGTAGTCAATTTTTTAGTAGGATCATAAAAATCACAATATTTTAGCATAGTCATGGGAGTTATAGCCGGCTTAGGCATATTAATGTCGTTTGTTGATTATTTCATATGGCCTGAAAAATCAGATCAAAGAAAAAGTACCGAATTTTAGCGTTTCAAGTTATAATTTTTAGAACCCTTATATGAAATCCTTATGAGCTTTTCAACCTATCGAAATATTAAAGAAATCTTCACCGTGAAAAATTCCCAGAGTCGAGAACAAATCGGTCCTATTCATTGTATTCGATTCTTTAGTATTACTTGGGTAGCTATGGGTCATGTGAATAATTTAACTATACAATATATGAGTGCGATACGAGTATTAGACAATAGAAAAAGGAAAAATTTTAGATAATATTGAGGACTATATTAAAATAGTGAAAAATGTGCTAGGACAAGTTTTGATCAATTTTTATTTTTCGGTGGATAGCTTCTTTTTTATATCTGGAGTGCTATTAGCTTATACTTGGTTTGCGAAGTATAACAAGGATAAAGAAAAGGCTATGTCGGTTAGATCATGGGTGTTGTTTTATCTGCACAGAATATTCAGGTATGTTATCTATCCTCTAATTTAACCTGGACCTCCTTGATTTATCAGCTTAGTCCTAGTGCTAAAGGTTGCAAAAAACGGCTCAGGCTAAAAATCGAGGCCTAACCTAAAAAACGGGGGAGAGGCTAAAAACCAATGCCTAGCATAAAAATGACCGTCTAGTCCAAACACTACGGCCTAGTCTAAAAAATCGATGTCTGGTTTTCCATTCAATATAAGAGTCGATTTCCTGAGTCAGGGTTAGACAATTGTTTTGACCCTTTGAGATGCGTACAATCGATTTTTCACACAGAAATTATCCTAGCGGTCCAGACCTATAGCTAGTTTCTTTCAACCCTTGTCGAGATCAGAGTCACAAACAGACGAACAAACAATAGTAAAATTTGAAATTGGACAAAAGTTTTTGGACCCCACCGGGACTCGAACTCGGACCTCCTGGCTACTGTTCAAGTGCACTACCATTGTGCTACCGAGACCTCTAACTGATTCTCGTTTTCTGGTGAATATTTTTTTAATATTCACCAGAAAACTGGCATCAGTTAGAGGTCTCGATAGCACAATGGTAGTGCACTTGAACAGTAGCCAGGAGGTCCGAGTTCGAGTCCCGGTGGGGTCCAAAAACTTTTGCCCAATTTCAAATTCCTTGGATTTTCACGTCTCAGCATGTAGCTCCAAAATTCCATAAAAATGAGAGCTAATAGTAAAATTAATTTATGATTAGGATCTGTATATTTTAGGCTAGCGCCTCCTTACTATATCGCCACCGCGTTTCTCACTTGGGTCTATTATTCCTTCATTAAAGACATGCCCATTTACTTAACGGTTAAAGAAAATGACTATGGCGAACTAGAAGGCTGTAAACACTATTGGTGGGCCAACTTCCTGTTCATAAGTAATTTAGTTCATCAAGAAAACCAGGTAAAAAATTCTCTTTATATACAAAATTCTTATCTTCATTGTAGTGCCTGGGTCAAGGGTGGTACGTCGGCGCTGATATGCAAATGTTCATTTTTACCCCTATTATCTTGATGACTTTATCGATTAGTAAATTCCTTGGACTCGGTATAGCCAGCGCTTTGTTTTTGGGCTCAACCGCGGCTAATATCGGGACTGTCTACAAAGACCATTATCCCCCGGCTCCGTATTTTACTGGACCTATAGATCCGAGAATAAAGGATATAAAGTAAGTCGGCTATGGCATTGTAGAGTCCATTTGTAGACACTATGGTCTTTTAATGTATGATGCTCCATGGATTCGTTGCCAAGTCTATATCATGGGTATTTTGGTTGGTTATTTCCTTCAGACTAAGAAAAGGATGAAAATTAACCCGGTCAGTTTTAGTTCATCTCTCATATAACCAATATAATTCTAGATTCTTAACTTGTTCTTATGGATACTGGCGTTAAGCCTTTTGTTAACCGTTCTGTTAGGTCTGCATGACTACATGAATGGGACTAACATCTCTTTGTTCTGGCGTGCCATGTATTCGGCTTGGAGTAAGCCAGCTTGGGGATTAGGATTAGCCTGGATTTTGGTTTCTTGTTATTATGGCTATGGAGGTAAGATATGCCATGATAGTCACAAACTCACTTTTTTAGGCCCCATAAATCAGTTCATGTCATGGAACATATGGGTCCCGCTTAGCCGATTATCATATTGCATTTATTTGTTGCATGTTATGGTATTGAGATATATTTTGGGCTTGACCCAAGGGCCAGTAGTTTATTATAGTTTTTATTAGATGGTAAACAAAGCTGTTATAACCAATATAACATAATCAAATTTTAGACGGTAAGCTATACAATCCCAGGGGTGTTTTTGACTATAATTATTTCAACTTTTTGGAGTGCTTTGTTTGAGGTTTCGTTTTCCAAGGTATGATTTAGATTTTAAACATTAATCACGTTTTTTAGTTGGAAATGTCTCTTATACGACATTATCTACCAGAGAAGAAGAAAAAAGAAACAATTGATATGAAGGGTGAAAATAGTCATGCTTAGATTTATGTTTTTTTGCCGAATAAACGCTTATATCTGATTAGTGTTAGGCAAGAATCGGCTTTTACAACTTTTATAGAGGAAAATAATGAAGGTAGATCCAATATACACTTGCGAGTAGTATTTAGTTAGAAACTATTCGACGTTTCGACGATTTACATCTTTTTCTAGAATATTTTAAGGTCTGTTATGTCTCGTTAACAGACCTTAAAGGACCATTCCAGTAAACTACAATCATATTTTAAAAAAGATATATTCGGAAAGATCATGAAAAATGAAGCATTTTTTGTTTTTACGGCATGTTCTGAATCGTTGTAGTGTTCGAGATAATTGCGTTTGAAATTTTGAATTTTTTACAAGCTCTTCATTGTAATACACGAACTTTTTTGAATTTTTTGCGAAAAAATCGATCTTTTCATTTTCATAAAATGAACATTGTAGCAATTTTTTATAGCTAAATGAGACGAACAAAATGAAACCAAAATTGGTTTATTCCCTGAATCAGGGTCAAGGAAGCGTTTTCAAGGATTTGCAATTAACTTTTTATTGAAGCAAAAATTGCATTAGGTGTCTATATAAACGTTGTAGGGCAGATCACCATCTTTATTTTGAGTAGTCAACGACGTCTCAATTCAATTCCTATGAAGAATTATGGCCATTACAATGAAAACATCTTTTTTGAAAAAGGCACCTACCTTGATGAGGATTTATCATATGACTGAATTTTTTTATCCTTTTTGCAATAATGCACTTGTCCTATAGACTTTCAATAGAGTCACCCCTTCCGGTCGGCCGTTCCCTGTTAACAACCATTAATACAAAATCATTCGATAAACGTTTAAATAATATTTACAATTGAATTAATGACACTTTTGATTATCAAATAATCCTTGTAAGTTTCTTCACATGTCAACACTATAAATTAGCCACCCACGTACATAAATAGAAGCGATTCTTTATCAATCAATGACGAGAATAGATAGATTTAGTGGCGACTCTCTCTCTCATAAGAGTTTTGAACTTCTTATAGTTGTTAAGTGTTATAAGCCTCAGCCTATTTTTAACTCTAATTTTTACAAATTTTCCCATTTTATGATGAATTCATATCCCATTTTGATAAAACTGGTAAGTTGGTTTTTTCTTTAGACTCGAGAATATAGAAGAAAAATGTAGAAGAAAAATACCAAAGAAGAGAGATATGGATTTTCTATATCTACTATGGAAGGAAACATACACTATGTTAGAGATGTACAAAAGGGAAATTTAGCCGAGAAAAATGGACTTGAAGAAGGCGATTGCATTCTCTCTGTTAACAATGTCAACGTTCATATGTTGCTAGATAACAAGGTAGTTTACTAGACGCTTCAAAAAGACCTGGTTTAAAACTCAAACGTGATCCATGACATGTAATCGTTTGATTATGGACTAATAAATTCAGGACTCATGAGCTGAGGGTTTCTATGATTTATAAAATTAGATTTGCATTATTTCTAGGATTTTTCGTTTTGTATGTTGGTTCCAAATTCAATGTATTCCGCACTCACCGGACCATATCCAGGGCATACTTGATCTTGGGCACTATAATTTTCGCCACGTTTCATATTCGCCACGACAACNTTGGTTCCAAATTCAATGTATTCCGCACTCACCGGACCATATCCAGGGCATACTTGATCTTGGGCACTATAATTTTCGCCACGTTTCATATTCGCCACGACAACTTTCGCCACGTTGCCATAAAATTATAACTTTCGCCACGTTCGTGTCAATATACATATTTATTTCAAATCAGGCAACTCAATTAGTCTGTTACCGATATGTTTATTGACATGAAAGTGACGAAAGTTTTGCTACGAAAGTTACGTGGCGAAAGTTATAGTGCCTGATCTTGTGTCCTGGCCTTCGTAGGTCCGCGACTTTTTGAGGATCAGATTTGTACTGAGATCTAAACGAACAATTTTCTTATAGGAATTACTGAAGTTAGTCAATCAAAATCCGAACAGATTTGATGTGATCGTTTTGAAGGGCAGCAGGCATTTGACAGCAGAGCCAAACTTGAGACAAAATTTGGAAAAGCAATTAGAGTCCTTAAAAATTCAAGTATTCGTAAACAAAGAGTATGATAACTGGATAAAAATTCTTATGCTAAATAATCGAAAAATTGAAGAAGAGAAGAATAGATTAAAGGAAGAGAATTCGAAATTGCAAAAACAAGTAAATTTTTCGGGTAACAAAAAATTAAAGGAGTAGAGAAAGTCAAGTATGACTTGCGAAATTTAAAAAAAAAGATTTTTTGTGGTGCAAGAACTCTTTGTTTATAGCGAGAGAGGTTCGAATACCGCCTTGGGAAATGGCTTTGTGCATCTCTATTAAGAAAATTTCTGCACATGGGTAATTTTGAATTCAAATTTCTGAAAAATAATAAAAATTTTAACGATAAAATATTCTCCATGTGTAATGTGGGGGTCCTAAGTGTTAGGAGAGGTCCCTGAATACTCGGCGATCCACTAAGGAATCTACGGCTTGCCAAATCACGAAAACAACGTTTTATTGAAGACTTTTTATACTCTGGTGGAAGGTACAAAGAATACGAGTTTTTGTCAATTTGAAATGGAACTTTTTATTTTTAGGTCTATGAACTGGAAACGTCTCAAACAGAGTTTCATATGCTAAAACTAGCCATTAGCAGAATATTAGAAGATTATATTCTCGAAAATACAGATTCTACCGAAATGAGTGCAGATTCAAACGGGATAAATCCATTGATTGACAAACTGCTTTTATTGGTAAATAGCCGAAAGGAAGAAACATTCAAGCCGGCAAAAACTGAACAAACAGAACGCCCGGATAAATCTGAGCTAACCCAAGAAATTAACAAGCTCAAAACTATTAGACAAAAATTGGATCAAATCATGCTCAGCGTTAAAAAGTAAAGAAGTTTTTGTTTTAAAAATATCATAATTTTAGTGACCAGATAGAAAAACTAAGAAATGCATTGCAATATTCAGAAAATGGGAGAACATTACAGCATTTGAAAACCACATCACAACCAACAAGTGTTTAAAGTTTTATCGATTTCAGGCCCAGAATCCAAGTTTAGCAAACGCTTTTGTGATCTCATTGTAGCAAAAATGTACAGGGTAACCAATAATTTACTCACGATTTAAAAAGCTCGCCAAAATCGAGTTTAAGTCCATTTCAGTCGCCCGATAGCTCATTCGATAGCTACCGTCACCGAATTTTTTAGGAAAAAAAATTCTTAAAAAATATTTAATTTTCAATTTTTTAGCCCAAAAATACTAAAAAATTACGATTTTTTGAAATTTTCCTTACTTTCAAAATTTTGCCAAAAATCGAGTATAGGACGGATTTCTTCGAGCGACGGCAATCTTGAAAGATGGGAATCTGAGGAATTTTTTACAAAAGAAATTATTGAAAAAGCTTTTAAAATCGCGAAGATATGATTTGTTGAAAATAATGCTTTTTTTCAATTTTTGCACTTTTTTGGAAATAAGGAAAGCATCGAAAAAAGCATAATTTTAAAAAAACTCATATCTTCGCGATTTTAATCGCTTTTTCAATAATTCTTTTTGTAAAACATACCTCAGGATCAAAACTTTCAAGATTTCTGTCGCTCAAAGAAATCCGAACTATACTCGATTTTTGGCAAAATTTTGAAAATAGGCATATTTAAGAAAAATTGGAAAATCCATCAACTTCAAAAATCCATATCTTGTCGAAAGTAAAATATTTTTTAATAATTGTTTTCATAAAATAAAGTTGGGATTCTGAGGGATTTTTTACACAAGAAATTGTTGTAAAAGCTTTTAAAATCGCGAAGATATGATTTTTTGAAAATGATGCTTTTTTTCAATGTTTTCCTTATTTCCAAAAAAGTGCAAAAATTGAAAAAAAGCATTATTTTCAACAAATCATATCTCCGCGATTTTAAAAGCTTTTTCAATAATTTCTTTTGTAAAAAATTCCTCAGATTCCCATCTTTCAAGATTGCCGTCGCTCGAAGAAATCCGTCCTATACTCGATTTTTGGCAAAATTTTGAAAATAAGGAAAATTTCAAAAAATCGTAATTTTTTAATATTTTTGGGCTAAAAAATTGAGAAAATAAAATATTTTTAAATAATTTTTTTGCTAACAGCATTCGGTGACGGTGGCTATCGAATGAGCTATCAGGTGACTAAAATGGACTTAAACTCGATTTTTGACGAGCTTTTTAAATACATGAGTAAATTATTGATCACCCTGTATGTAAACAATTGTGTGAAGTTTGATATGTTTTTTTTGAATAAATATTTTAAAAATTTGACGATTCAGTAAAATGTTAATATAGGGGGGGGGGGAAAGAAAACGAGAATTTGGTTCAAAAGTAACGGAAAATTTGGTCCAAAATTTTCCTGTTTCCCAGAATTTTCAGAAATTTGATCTAAAAGTAACGGGAATTTGGACCAAAAAAATATTTTTCGATCAAATTCCCGTTATTTTTCTCATTACTTTTGGACCAAATTCCCGTTTCTTTTGGTCCCCCTTAAATATGATATTTTATGTTTCAAAGGATTGGTTTTTTTGAAGACAAATTCTTTGTCGAGAAACACATCCTTTATTGGATTTTATGTCACTTCGGCGACTCGTTACTTGGCTATAGGCTTGGACTTAGGAGCCCTAAGTCTATGCCTAAGCTTAAAGTATAGCCTAGCCTAAGTCCAAATCTTGTCTAAATTTAAGCCTAAGGTCAAGTCGCCAAAGTGACGTAGTCGCGGAAGTGACGTGACACGCCTTTATTGACTTTATCAGAGACTTAAAGGCCATATGCTATAAACTGTTTTTATTATTGGTCATCATGATTCACTAGATTCGGTCATAAATTGAAGTGAAATGTTCTATGGAATTTTGGTTTTTGAGGTTTTCAAGGTAAAATTTGATCAAAAAGCTCATTTTGAATTTATTGTTGTTTGAGTTTTATTCGGTTTCAATATGAAATTTATCTTTTGTTTGATGGTATCTATTAAATTAAATGGGGGGGGGGTAAGAATCAGGGACTAATCTCTCGAAAAATTTTTTGCCAAAACAGCCTATTAAGAGTAAAATCATGCGAAAAATCGATTGCGCGCATTCCCGAAGCGTGAAAATGCTTCCTTGATTCAGGGAAATAGATGTGTGTATTGAAGCGAAAATCGAAAAATTTTGAAACTTCTTCCTCAAATCATATTTCTAGGAGTAGTTTCATGCGAGAAATCGATTGCGCGCATTCCCAAAGCGTGAAATTCAGGGAAATAAGAGTGTGTATTGAAGCGAAATTTACTAATTTACCCTAAATCAGGATCAGGGAAGCGTTTTCAGGGTTCAGGAATGCGCGCAATCGAATCCCCGGATTAAATTACCCCCAGAAATATGATTTTGAGGAAGAACTTTCAAAATTTTTCGATTTTCGCTTCAACACACACCTATTTTCTGAATCAGGGTCAATGAAGCATTTTTACGCTTCGGAAATGTGCGCAATCGATTTTTTGCATGATTTTACCAGGGTGTCATTATTTATACAGGGTGTCATTATGTTGCAAAGTTTTGGATTTATTAAACAAACAAGGCACAAGAACAACAATCATTTATCCGCCCACTGGTTGAACCGACGTCCTCTTCAAAAGATTCTTCAGCTTTTTAAACCCATCCAAAATAACATTCCTATACATTTTCAACAGGAATATCATCATTAAACTTTCAACCATATTAAAACCCACGTTCACTATATCGATCAGGACGGCATTTGCGATAAATATCCTTGCCACAATACCCGGAATTGAGATTTTCCAAAGAGCCATTTTCGGAACAATCAATTGATAAAGAATAAGGCCAAAATAGACCATTTCCATAAGCGACTGGATTAGACAGTAAATAAAAGCTCTTTTTAGATCATCATATGAGTTATTGACAAATGATTTTTTAAGGTGGTTGGAAGATTTTCGAATTTTAATCGTTAGTAGAAGAGAAAAGATGAACGATAGACCGGGTAAAGCAGCCATAATGACGGAGTAAAAATATACATAGACCGTTGAAAGAAGAGAAAATTGAAAATGTATTAAGATAAACACAATTATGTTAAAAATTAAGATAGATATGATAGAATTACGTGTGTTTATGTATAAGTTATAGAATCCAGGTAAATAGAAAAGCATGATTCGGCTTAATGTAGTCGGGAAAATAGAAAAGAAAGAGAGTAGATTGAAGTAGACATAAAATACCCAGAAGGATATGACATCTCGGTTCATGAAGTCGAATTTTGACGATAGAAAATGGTAGTAAAATACATTGTAGCCACTGGTCAGGAGGTTTAAAACGATGGAGTTTAGCAGAAACCATTTGAATGATTCTTTTAGTTTGATATAGAATGTAAGAATGTAGAGCAGGGTGTATAAGATGAACGTGATGTGATGTAGAGGGAAATATAATAGGTCTCTTATTTTTAACAAAGTCTCGCTTAAGTCAACTTGATCGGAATCAAGTGGATATTTAAAGAAATATAGAAATGATTCATTCAATGTTGAGATGTTCATCGTTACTAAAGATAGGTTGAATAGAGCTTTGAGGAAGTCACAATCCCTTATTAACACATTGAATAATTAATTAGTCATGCATAGACTTAAAATGTTGTTCAACACAAGAAATAAAGTCGATCTGTCGGACAATTTTATGGTTGATCGATTTTTAGAAACGTCTGTCAAAAGAATAGCAAATGCAATTGAAAAAAGTCTGTTTGAGATTCTAATAGACGATTAAACAACAATTCATTTGAGAAAAGTTAACAAGCACAAATACCCACTCATTGTCTATGCTTGAAGAAATTCATATAATAAATCTTGGGCCTGTTCTAAGTTTAGCAGCTACAGGGTGGTTCAGCTAACCTAAATCTAAAATAGAGCATCCTATTTTCAATTAAACCTCAGGAAAGAAAAAAGATTTTTCGATGTAAAAAATTTGAAAATAAGAACATTCGGCAACCTCATGAACAGTGTTGTTTCCTGTACACATGTGTATACAAACACATTGTGCACACAACACATGTTTACACATTGTGTGCTTATGTGTACACACTGTCCTACGACGATTTCGCTCGTATGTACACAACACATGTGTACATGGGACAACACTGCTCATGAATTACGACAACCTCAAAAATAAGAACATAACGGCAACCTGCGAAGTTTCGACAACCTCAGAAATTATAAAAATCTAAGATCGAAAACACATCAGAGCCGACACCGACTCAACGACCAATGTGAGCATAGGTGCACAACGGGGGGGGGGGACTGTCCCCCCCCCTATGGCGTCGTATCTGCCGAAAAATTATAGAATAAAAATGCAATAAAAGGAAAACATGTCGTATTTTTCGTCCGGATAAATTTTGAACATAAGGGGAGGGGGATATGATTTTTTCAAAAATTTCAAATTTTCGGAAATTTTTTTTTCATTTTTTATCTTTTTAATATTAATATTTTGCCATTTTGAACCACTTAAATGATTTCTGAAGCTTAATTCGTATCGATTCGTATTTTTTGTGGTTGTCCCCCCTCTACTTGTGCACCTATGAATGTGAGGCTGCAGACTGCTACATCGGGCTACTAGATACTTCGGTGGCGAACCACCTCCCAACCCCCGGAAACTGAGTTATTCCAAACCTTATAGCAACCGCATCGCAATCTCAACGCAGGTTGCGGAACGGTTGTTTTGAGCTTCTTTTTAGATATCTCAACCTGCGGAATCTTTTCCTTACTTGAGGTGTTGTGGCATACTACCTCTTTTGATTAGTTTCGTGTTTGCATGCACTTTCGAATTTTTGTCTATCTTTAGCAGCTGCTTATCATTTCCGAGGATGGACTTTGTTCGTCCTGAATCATTGGGTCCAAAAATGGAACAAGATACTTTGGTTTGAGGCACCGAAAACAAACAAACTCCGCTTTCTCCCTCGAATGATCGAATCAGCCGATCATTCGAGGAAAACATAAACGGATAATATTTTTTCTTGTAAACTTTTATATCCTTTTTTGTAAACTTTTTTTGAAAACTGAAATATTTTAATTTATAAACTAATATATCTTTTTTTGTAAACTTTATTTAAAAATTTTTTATAAACTTTTATACCTTTTTTTGTAAACTTTTTTTTCGTCCAATTCAGAATCGGGCGCCCGATCTTGAAAAAAGATAGGCCTTAGATTTAGGTCTTAGGCATTAGGCTTAGGCTTAAAGCTTAGGCCTAGGCCTTAAGCTTAGGCCTTAGGCTTAGCCTAAGGCCTAAGCCTAAGACCTATGCCTAAGGCTAATCATAAGGCCTATCTTCGTTCAAGATCGGGCGCCTGATTCTGAATTGGGCAAAATTCGATCGGGCGCAGCATATATATTTTTGATAGCTTACAAAATAATTCAAAACCGTTTACAAAAAAAGTAATAAAAGTTTACAAACAAAGTTTTAAAATCGAGTTTACAAAAAAGGTTTACAAGAGAAGTTTACAAAAAGGATATAAAAGTTTACAAGGAAAAATATTACCCAACATAAACAGGCTCTTTTCTGTAAAAGACACAAAATTAGCTCAACTATACAAAATGTAAAGAGAGTAGGAAATTGCATGTACTACTTTCGTCTTGTAGTTATTTGGGCTTTTAGCAGCATCTCAAATACCCTATGCAGTAACTGTATTAATATTCAACATAATCTTTGTATATACGCAGAAAGAATTTTGGCATTTAATAGTATAGGATTTTGTCATGTAATGCCTTATGAATTGTACGCCTAGATTTCACATGCTTGAAAACTTCAGTTTATTAGTACCAGAAATTTAAATTTATTTATAATACACACAAGGGGACACAAACTACGAAATTAATATAATATCCAAGATCAATCAATGAGCATTGAAACGATTGTTTTCAAGACAGTTTTAATCATCCACGACTTATTTCACCAAATTGTTCCTTGCAATTTGTGTAGGTTTGACTTGAATTGATGACACCGCTGTCTTACTGGAGAACAATGCTCGAATTTCTCTACGGAGTTTTCTTTAAAAAAGTTTACAAAAACATAGTAAATCCAAATCTTACTTATTAAATGCAAGATACAACCATGCATTATATCCAATTTCAAAATAGTTCAAACACCAAAATATAAAATAAAGAGTCTTGTTGTTGGGGTCGGCAAAGTCTGTGTAGTTTTTGAGTAACGTCATGCCAGTTTTGTATCCACAAATGATGAATGCTTGAATGAACAAACTAACTTCATGCCATTTAATGAAATTGCTGTTTGAAGATTGATGTTGGAGTCGCTGAAAATGTCAACATTTTTCATCTTAGGATTTTTACCATAAAAATGATTTTGGCGATTGTGCAGATGTAAAACACATAAGAAATTCCATAGAGAACCAAAGCGATCGTTCTTCCAATAGGGACTACGAATTTGTTGTATTCGTCTCTTACCGTGACAACTCCTTGGGTATAGGCTTGAAACCCTGGCATCATGTAAAGGACCCAAACAGCTAACGAGACAAGATAAGAAATATAGAGAAGAATCTAAAATTTATGTCTAGAGAAGTGATTTTTTGCCTACGTTGAAAAACATCTCCTTTCTATAAGGCGTGAAAAGGTAATCCAAGAAACCGATCATTGCATCACATCGGTTCAAAGCCAAAATCGTGGTCAAGAAGTTTAAAACCCACCAACAGAATGTCCAAAACGCTGTAATGGTCTAAATCAGATTGAGTTAAATACTATATAAATAAATTGGACTTGCCTTTCCAATGAATAAACCAAAATTGACATCAAACAAAGTCATACCAAATTGTACTAAGCACACCATATTTATGAGCTCAACAAACCCCATATGAGTCATAAGTCGGTACGAAGTGTGTTTGTTAAAATACGGCTTTGTAACGAAGACCTTAAAAGATGGGCAATAGTACATTTCCCTAGTGAGCATTTCCCAAGCAACATTTTCCAAATAAAAAAAATGAAAAATCACAAAATACATTTCCAAGTTTTTACTTGGGAAACGTCTACTTGGGAAATGTCCACGTGGGAAATGTACTACAGTCGGCGCTCGATAAACCGGCACCCATCTTTTGTAGGAATGTTACATGCCAAAATAGAAAAAGTGGCAAACACCATGTCAAAACATGACATTTACATGGCATTTTTTTGGTTGAAAATCGAAATTTTTACTCAAAATTGAAT
>OZJO01007335.1:0-24476 GCA_900406225.1 Acrobeloides nanus
AAAATTTTCGAAAAATTTCGATTTTTTTCAGCTTGGGGGACCAAGGCAAAATTTCGAAAAAAATGAAAAATTTTTTTCTTCGAAAAAAGTGTTGATTCTACCTATTTTGGACCTGAATAACATGAATATGCAAAAATTTTGGCACCTAAACCCATAAATACGAATTTTATGGGGGGTGCCAAGTTTTTTGCCCGCTACTGTACCTCGATCATTAGTTATATCAAAAGGTCTCATGAAAGCATTTCGAAAATGTTGTTGATTAGCGCATTGAATAATATCTGGTGGATAAGCCTAAAGAGTTTATTTAATGTACTTTCTCCAAATTGTTATGTTCCATTGACGGATGTAGTCTTAAGTATATTGATGGGATAAGTGGATGGAGAGATTGCTACCCTTGCCCAATCCCCAGTCACATCAACTTATCATACTTGCTCTCTAGTCCATCTTGATTGTCTTGTTTGTCTCCAAGTCTCCCAGATAAAGTCTACAAACGAATGATGCAAAAAGAAAGCTGGATCGTTGCCGCTTCTAGCTGGCACTTTCATATCTCCACCGATCCACAAATGAACACTGGCATGCGTATATTCTATAGCACCAAAATTTGTTGCAAAGGGGCAACCTAAATTTTAAAATGCTTTAATTGTAAGGTGTTTGTATAAAACTTGATTGTGGAGCCGTATAGGCTAAAATGTTCTGTATTTCAGTTTGATTAAAAACTGCGTTGAGGTCCTGTTCTCGGAAAAGATGTCCTTCAGCACCAAGGACTCTAAAAAGAAAGTTTTTAAACCAAAATGCATATCTTTTCACACACAAAAAACAACTACAGTACAATTATTGAAGGATGCGGAGGTGAGGGCATTGCGCAAAAGATCAAAAGTTTCTTGTTATTCTATGTCCCCATACCTTGAAGCTCATATATTTTACCTCTCAATAGTATTCCTTCCTTCCAATGTCCTAAACCCAGCAAACGGCCCATTAATAACATTTCCAAATCCATCTTGTTCACCAACAAAATTTGGCGACCACATAACCGAATCTCGTGGATTTGGTAAATAACTATCCAGAGTACTATCCCAATAGGGTAAAGAAAGACTTGGATCTATAAGCCTAAGAGCAATCTCAAACCGTTTCGAAAATTCTCTATGCCAAGGCAGGAATCCTGGACCAGAGTGCGCTCCGCTAGATTGTGCAACCTAAAAATTGCTTTTTGAAATTTGTTTGAAACAAACATCTCGATGCTGCACGCTAAACCGATCATATTCACCATTGAATTTGAGTTGTCTGACGGCATTATGAAATCGTTGGCGCTCATCATCAGAAAGCGTTCGATATTCCCGTCTAAATGCTGGACGAAGTGGAATTCCACCATTAATATAACAAATTCCATCATTGCCTATGTTGCCCTAGAATTTATAGATTTATTTTCAAATTTTTGCTAAGTTTTTTTTACTCGAAAATAAGGGCATAAGCATTGCAGATCCATGCAAGAATATGGCGTTGGACTGATAACTTGTGGCACTCTGGGGGTTAGAAAGGGTTGTTGAGGGACGCCAGGTGCGTTGATTATGGTGTTTTGTAAGACTTGAGTTTGTTGATTGATAAATTGCCTAGCTCGTTGGTCCCAATTAACTAATTGAGTGCATATCATACGAAAGGCTACAAATTTAAGATTTTATGTCTCAAGCACAGTGGCGTAGCCAAGAGAGCAGGGATAAACCGCTTCCTTTCATATAAAGTTTTTAGATTTTTTTAAAAGAAAGACATCATCAACTTTATGATATTTTCCCGATTTCTCCCGCATGAAATTACCCCTATAGGGGTCTTTCCTGCAAAAATTTTGAGAAAAATTTTTTTCGAAGATATGGCTCTTAACGGTACCCCCTTTAAGAAAAATGGTTTTTATCTAGTTGTCCCTCTCCCTCACGTGAAATCCTAAAACTACTACTTCACTGTACCCAGAATTATTGTAATTTTTAAATTTAGTTTTAGATTGGGGGGAGTAATTTTTATCAAGGTACAAAATTCAAATTGAAACAATACCATCATTAGGTGCTAATTGACACCCAGGTGGCAATTGTTGTTGTGCTCTTGATTTCCTAATAAAAATCACAAGCCATAGAAATAATAAACACCGATGAAAAGAATTGATTATAATTTTCATATTTGTTCGAAGTTCTAAAATGATACATTTAATACGTAAAGCTGTCTATTTTTACGAATTAAGCCACGACTGGGCATCTAAAAATTTGTTTTTGTGGTTTAATCTTCCGATGGCCGCGTAAAAAATCGTAAAATTCAAAAGTTCACAGAATATTTATATTAAAAGATTTTTCGATGCGATCTTTTTTAAGATTGTACCCAGCATCTAAATTTTATTTTCCGCTACTTTTCATGCCATCGAATTTCGGGAACTATTTTTTCTGAAAAATGAATATTTTATTTTCAAAAATTCATTTTCGCGAATTTTTGTAAAAGATAGATGAAAACCTGCTCTACAACTTTGCTTTTTACCGCATGTCAAAAAAGTTTATAGTTTTTTCTGCGAATTTTTTTCACAAAAACATACAAAATAAATTTGAAGCATGAAACCTTGACCTTCGAGGCCCCTCCACCCGAAAATATCAAGGGGGTTGACCCGATCAAAAAATTTTTGCGCGGAAAAGATTCCTCATACTCGAAAACCATACCATCCTAGCTAGCAGATTTAAAAAAAATTAACCCTGTGAAATAAAATTTTTTAAGGTGTTCCGGTGTATCCGAGTATTGGCCGAAAGATTAATCAATATAAACGTCTATTTTTTTAAATAAAATTTTTATGGCTTTTTTATAGCCCCTGAAATTTAGACTCTAAATAAATATTTAATAAAAATTCCTTTTCAGTTATAAATTTCATCATGTT
The DNA here is from genome assembly GCA_900406225.1 of Acrobeloides nanus. NCBI lineage: Eukaryota > Metazoa > Nematoda > Chromadorea > Rhabditida > Cephalobidae > Acrobeloides > Acrobeloides nanus. The sequence goes on from OZJO01007335.1 coordinate 2,900, forward strand.
GTTTTTTCGGGAAATCATGAGCTCAGAATATTGAAGATAAAATTTTTTTGAATTTTCGTTTTAATAATAAATTAATCTTGAAAATCAGGCAATAAAAGTAAAAAGTAAAGAAAATTTTTTGAAAAATACGTAATTTTCAAAATGCTACTCCTCCACCAAGTTAACATATTTTTGAGAAATTTTTTCGCAAAAATGAAGAGGAAATCTAGCTCTACAATACCAACATTTTATTCACAAAAAAAGCAAAATTTCCAAAATCGGAGACTTTGGAGTTGTAGAGCTAGATTTCCTCTTCATTTTTGCAAAAAAGTTTCTCAAAAATCTGTTAACTTGGCGGAGGAGTAGCATTTTGACAACTACGTTTCAAATCCTGAGCTCGTGATTTCCCGAACAACAACCTATAACAATGAAAATGTAAAAACAATTCAGGATGATCGAATCACTGAACTCTCTTATTGACAAATTATTCTCGATGTCTCATATTTATTGTAGTGGTGTGCCAAATTTATATCAAGGCGGCGGAACGAGGAGCTCAATTTTACTTTCTTGTTTTTACTTATTGTTTGGATGCAATTGTATTATGAAATTCAGAATTGAATTTTTCCAGGGCGTCTTTTCCTGAACAAATTGACTCATTGTAATTGATCATGCTATAGTTTTTCCAACGGTTTCTAGTCTTTTCAAACGTAATGATTGTCTTGATTCCCACACATTAATGGAAAGAGGAAGAGACGAAAAGGTTACACAACTGGTTACACAACAACCATAGTTTGCTAGATTTCTATGCAACGAAATTTTGCTTGACTTTTTACGGCGACAATTTCCGCTGGACAATATTTGCCGACAAATTTCGACGGACTTTTTTCACCAGACATTTTTTCCCGACATTTTTCGCTGCACCAAATTTTTCGACGTTATTTGCAGTGGCTAAAAATATAGAAACTATAGAAAATTATCATCGCTGCTAAAAAAGTCGGAAAATTTGTGCAGTGAAAAATATCAGCGAAAAATATCGGGAAAAAATGTCCGGCGAATAATATCAGGCGAAATTTTTCGCAAATATTGTCCGACTAAAAATATCGGGAAAAATTTGTCGACGTAGAAAGTCATGCAAAATTTGTGCTGCAAAAAAATTGGTAAAACTAGTCCGTTTGCCTTTTTTGTACCCTCCCCCAAAGAACTGTGTACCCAGGAATATGGTTTGAGCTTGACAGCTGTCTGGCTGCAATCAAGTTAGGGAAAGTCTTGAGAGAGGAGCTTGCTATGGTGGCGCAACTCTTTTTTCACTTTAGCTAAGGACTCATCAAGATAAACAAGTAAGTTTTGAATTTTTAGAAAAAAACAATAAAGGTCATCGGGCTTGGTGTTTTACAACCCGAATCTGCATTAATTAAATTGATGAAAAGAGTTGAAAATAAAATTGATACATTATTTACTGTTTCTTTGTCTTTTTTAAATAAAATTTTTATTCACAAAATCTAACAAAAAATGTTTCACCGGTATGAAAGACTCCGCTTTGAAAGAACAAAAAGAAAGACAAATGAAGATGGTCGGCATAAAATGAAAGACATAGAGATTCAAAAATAATCAACACATATGACTAGTAAGAAAGTAACTTCTATGAACTATAACAAACTCCATCTGGCAGCAGTAAGGCAAAGTTGAGCTTTAGAAACGTTACACCAACCACAACTGAATTGGCAATTTTCAGCCATCCATTGACGTCGGCGTAGGCATTCACCCTGTGCGCGCCAATAAGCGCATGAGACATGGCGATCGAAACAACCTAAAAATGAGATTTGGCTATCAATGAACACATGTGTACAAACAGTCCTTCAAAAATCTGCGCACGGACACCCTCCCCCGGGCTTTCTCGGTGAAAATTTTTGTTGTACTTACCTCGACGATTATCATTAGGTGATCGACATTGACCACAAGCACGTCTACAATATTGATTCATATAAGCTGTATTTGTTCGACATTGATTTGTTCGAGCCCATGCTCGGCAACAAGGATCAGCGTTAAGGCAATTTTGGGTGATGATACCGGCAGTTCTAGCAAGTGCAGATGTACGAGGAGTAGTGTTGGTCTTAAAAATTGTATTTGATTTTTACATGTCTCCTCTTACAGTTTGTCTAGGCGGAGCAGCTGGAACTGTTAGAGCCGTTTGCCGAGCTGATGTTTGTGGAATATTTGTTGGAGGAGAACCAAAGCTTCTAGCACCATTAAAGGTACCTTAAAAGAATACCAGTATACTCATAGCCAGAATATTCTTACCAGGGAAGCATCTTCCATTCATACAGACACCACCGGCACAAGCATCTAGACCTTCAAAACCGGTACATAGTCCATTTATTTTAACTTTTGAGACACAATGAGCAAATTGGAATCTTGTATCACAAAATAGGTACCAGGCACCACAATTAGGATTTTGATGGCTGCATGTGGGTCTTGGGGCAAATTGGTACAAATTGTCAGTATATGCATTTGACAAACCTAAATTCTTTTTTAATCGTAGTCAAGAAAGCATTACCTCGATCATTAGTTATATCAAAAGGTCTCATAAAAGCATTTCGAAAATGTTGTTGATTAGCGCATTGAATAATATCTGGTGGATAAGCCTAAAGAGTTTATTTAATGTACTTTCTCCAATTGTTATGTTCCATTGACGGGTGTAGTCTCAAGTATATTGATGGGATAGGTGGATGGAGAGATTGCTACCCTTGCCCAATCTCCCGTCGCGTCAACTTATCATACTTGCTCTCTAGTCCATCTTGATTGTCTTGTTTGTCTCCAAGTCTCCCAGATAAAGTCTACAAACGAATGATGCAAAAAGAAAATTGGATCGTTGCCGGCTCTAAGTGGAGGTTTCATATCACCACCGATCCACAAATGAACACTGGAATGCGAGTATTCTAGAGCATCAAAATTTGGTGAAAAGGGGCAACCTAAATTTTAAAATGCTTTAATTGTAAGGTGTTTGGATAAAACCTGATTGTGGAGCCGTATAGGCTAAAATGTTCTGTATTTCAGTTTGAGCGAAAACTGCGCTGAGGTCTTGTTCTCGGAAAAGATGTCCTTCAGCACCAAGGGCTCTAAAAAAGAAATTGCTTAAACCTAAATACATATTTTTCCACGTACAAAAATCAATTACATTACAATTATTGAAGGGTGATGAGGTGAGGGCATTGCGCAAAAGATCAAAAGTTTCGGGGGAGAGAGGCAGCCCACAAGCCAAAAAGAGACTCTCCAAAATTAATAATATCCATGATTGTAATTATGTGGTCCGCCCATACCCTGAAGGAGACAGAGGTTTATATATTTTACCTCTCAATATTATTCCTTCCTTCCAATGTCCTAAAGCCAGCAAACGGCCCATTAATAACATTTCCAAATCCATCTTGTTCACCAACAAAAATTGACGACCACATAATCGAATCTCGTGGATTTGGTAAATAACTATCCAGAGTGCTATCCCAATAGGGTACAGAAAGACTTGGATCTATAAGCCTAAGAGCAATCTCAAACCGTTTCAAAAATTCTCTATGCCAAGGCAGGAATCCTGGACCCGAGTGCGCTCCACTAGCTTCAGCAACCTAAAAAATTGCTTTTTGAATTTTTGTCGGAAACAAACATCGCGATGCTGCATGCTAAACCGATCATATTCACCATTGAATTTGAGTTGTCTGACGGCATTATGAAATCGTTGGCGCTCATCATCAGAAAGCGTTCGATATTCTCGTCTAAGTGCTGGACGAAGTGGAATTCCACCATTAATATAACAAATTCCATCATTGCCTATGTTGCCCTAGAATTTATAGATTTATTTCCAAATTTTTGCTAAGTTTTGTTTACTCGAAAATAAGGGCATAAGCATTGCAGGTCCATGCAAGAATATGGCGTTGGATTGATAACTTGTGGCACTCTGGGGGTTAGAAAGGGTTGTTGAGGGACGCCAGGTGCGTTGATTATGGTGTTTTGTAAGACTTGAGTTTGTTGATTGATAAATTGCCTAGCTTGTTGATCCCAACTAACTAATTGATTGCATATCATACGAAAGGCTACAAATTTAAGATTTTATGTCTCAAACACAGTGGCGTAACCAAGAGAGCAGCGGAGGGATAGACCGTTCCCGTTCGTCATAAAAATTTTAGATTTTTTAAAAAGAAAGACATCATTTTTTATAACTCGCCATGACGAATAAAATGACACCAAAATGATTAAATTTGAACATGGTGTTGGGTTATTGGAACGAAAATCCTGATTTAAAAAAAAATTTTCCCCGATTTTGGTGTCAATTGTTTTCTCTCATNTAAATTTTTATCAAGGTACAAAATTCAAACTGAAACATACCATCATTAGGTGCTAATTGACATCCAGGTGGCAATTGTTGTGCCCTTGATTTCCTAATAAAAATCACAAGCCATAGAAATAATAAACACCGATAAAAAGAATTTATTACAATTTTCATATTCGTTCGAAGTGCTAAAATGATACATTTAAATATACAAATTGTTTCCTTTGCTCTTTTGTACAGCTGTCTCCCATTGAAATATGTTTAGTTGTGATTTTTTAGAGTTATTCGCTTTTTTTTAAAACATTTTCTTTTCATTTATTTTCTTATAACAATTGATACGTAAAGCTGTCTATTTTTACAAATTAAAGGACTAGGCCACTCAGTTACAATCATATGACAAAATGATATATTCGGAAAGATCATGAAAAATTGAGCATTTTTTGTTTTTACAGCATCATCTGAATCGTTTTCCCCATCGAGATAAATGCATTTGGAAATTTGAACATGTTTTCGTTGTAATAACCAAACTTTTTGAATTTTTGCGGAAAAATCGTGAAAAAATAGCATCAATCGACAGGGAATTTGATGCTTAACAACTTTGCTAATTGAGGTCTACGTAAAAAATTATTTTCTCTGATCAAAAATGCAAAATGAGTTTAAATTTTTGAATTTTTGCCTATCTCTGAATCAAGGATTGGCCGGAAATTCAAAATCGCAACTCAAAAATCGCCAACTTCAAACGCAATTATCTCGACAACGATTTCGCTAATCTAAAGAATGTCCAATTCTTGATCTTTTTTGTATCAAATTATTGGACTCGCTTTCCACCTCTTTTTCCCATAGCTTAAAGGGGGTTTTTTAAGGTATTGGATCCAACTTTTAAAAAATGCTTTCAAATCTTTCAGCATCCCCATAGTTTTTTCTCTGCAGGCACTTTTATGCAATTTTTGGGGGTATGAAAAACCACTAAAAAGTCATTAAAATCGATCTATCTCCATGGAAGTAGCTCGGAGAAAAATATGGTGTTCTACAAAATTTTACTACAATATCATACCTATAAAATAAAAAAACCGTATTTGAAAAGCTTTTAAATTAGCTGAGATATTGGGCTTTTATTGCAGGGGTACAAAATGAGCACAAATCCTGGGGTATCTAACTTTTGAGCACCGTATCTCGATAGGAAAAATTTTGTACTTTTATTTTCACCCTATTTTTATGTACTTATCATCTACTTTCATTTAGCTAATAAACTAGGAAAACAATTTTAGTACCTGGCTTCATCTCCTTTACAAGTATTCAAAAATTCTCAGAAAATCTGTTTTAAAGTTTTTTTAACTTGGAAAATATTTTTTGCACAAGTCCTAGTCTTAGGCCTAAGCTTAAGCCTAAGCCTAGACCTTGTGCACAAAAAAACCAACCTTTTAACTTTATCAGCAAAAATTAAAATTTTTTAAAATTCAATCCCTTCGTTTCAATGTTCAAACGGGTTTGAACTTTTTTTGATTGCTCATTCCTCTTTACCAGTAGATTTTCAAGTAGTATTCCAAAAGCAAAAAATGCTCAGAATTTTATGCTTTTTCACATGGAATCAACTCCCCACAAGTGGAGGGGTCTTTCAATATTTCTAAGAAACTTAACACTCCCTCACACTGGCAATGCTAAAATTTTCAACTTTTTCAAACATCATGAAACCTATGTGGAAAAGATTCCTCATATTCAAAAATCATACCATCCTGGCTGGCAAATTTTAAAAAATTAACCCTGGGGAAATAAAAATTTTTAAGGTATTCCGGTGTGTCCGAAAATCGGCCGAAAGATCAATAAATATAAACGCCTATTTTTTAAAATAAAATTTTTATGGCTTTTTATAGTTCCCTGAAATTTAGATCCTAAATAAATATCTAATAAAAATTCCTTTCCAGGTATAAATTTCATCAAATTATAACAATGAAAATATAAAAACAATTCAGGATGATCGCATCACTGAACATTTTTATTGACAAACTATTCTCGATGCCTCATATTTTTTGTAGTGGCGTGCCAAATTTATGTCAAGACGGCGGAACGAGGAGCTCGATTTTACTTTCTATTGTTTGGATGCAATTGTATTATGAAATGTAAGAATAAAAATTTTCCAGGGCGTCTTTTCCTGAACAAATTGACACATTGTAATTTTATTTATCATGCTGAAGTTTTTCCAACGGTTTCTAGTCTTTAGAACATATTGATTGCCGTGATTCCCACGCATCAATGGAAGAGAGGAAGAGACGAAAAAGTTACACTACTGGCCATCAAGGTCCAAATTGAAACCAGGAAGGAAACAAAGAAGGTAAAAAATTTTATGCCTATCTTATTCAGCATTTTTTGTTGTATTTCTCAAGAATCATTTGTTATAATGTAAATTTGTTTACATGCTGACCTTTAATGCATAAGCTAGAAGTTTTTGTTAATTTAATTCGAACCGGGCACTGTTACAATGATTGGCCAGACAACAAATTTTAAAAAGGCATGAAGAAAATTTGGAGGTGACAAGGTTAAATAACCAAGAACTCTTAAATAAAAAACCACATACAACATTTTAAAGGTGAGGTCGGCCTTTGGGTGACAATGACACCCTTCCCATACATGTACAGTAGAGGTGGATAACCATAGGTTGAGAGGGGTCCACTAGTGGACCCCCTCCCTCGCAAATTTTCGGCCAGAGGTCAAAAATTGACTAAAAATGGCATTTTTTGGCAAAAAAATGCATTGTTGAGCATTTTTGTGGTGAAAAAATATCATTTTTTAGTGAAAATTTGAAAAAATGATCCTCCCCCCGAAATTTTTCGGAAAAGTGAACCCCCTTTATCATCCTATGGAACCGACTCTTTGAAGGATGGATGATTTTTGTGATATTTTAGTCAAATTGGATGGATGAATAAATTTTTTTTCAAAAATTTTATCAAAATTATCTTGATCCCCCCTATGATTTTTTTGGCAAAATTTTAAAAATTCCTCAATGGATATGTGGTGGGAAGTGGGATAGCCCCCCTTTGAACATATATTGCCCTTTCCTAAGGACGTAGCTGTAGGAGGGGGGAGCAGCGGGGACTGGTGCCCCCATTCCGGCATAAGACCTAAAAAAACTAAGGACCCCCTTACATTTTGAAAATTTTGAAAGATTCTTTGAAAAAATGCTATTTTTTATCAAAGATTTCACTATTTTTTTCTCGATAAAATATGAATTTTTCATTTGGGCAAAAAGTGCCCCGCTCCATACCTGGTGGTGCTCCCCCCTTCAAATACGCCCTTGCTCTTCCCCTTCCAGGAATCACTAGCATAGGTCAGCAAGGGGGGTCTTCCCCCTGATCCACTCATTTATGGACCCAAAATTGAAGGGGGACCACCTCATGGACCCCGCCGAACATATGAGGTGATCCATAAAAATTGGATGTCAGAAGACTAAAAAAGAGTCCATTTTTTAAAAATCTTAGCCGAATTTAATAAGGTGGTAGGGGGACCTCCTCATCACCTTGCCAGCCTTTTTGATCTATGATCACTAGATCAAAAAGGGTGATATCTACAACAAATGTTCCTATTTTCCATGGGCCTCCCTCCTCCTATCAACATTGGCATAAAACCATAAATTATCAATATGTTATTTTAAAAATCCGTTGACCTTGTCTGGCATCTAAGATCTTTAGATCAGCATGATGTTCAGACACATTTTCATATCCAGCCGACTGAGATTTTTCTAGATAACATATATCCAACCTACTCATGAAGGTCAAAAAGTTGTGTCTTGGAAGGTCAAAAGAGGTCTTAAACCATAAGTTACTTTGCCCTGGATCTATCTAGCTCCCATCTAGCATAACTTGGCATGTTAACACTTAAGAAAATGTTGTTATTAATATTTCCATTTTATTTTACCTTTATTTTAACAGAAACACAGGAATCAGTAAGAATAAAAAATACAAGGAGTATAAAAAACCGGAATTTGGACGATTTTTTCTTGTTTTTTTGACCGGAAAATTTTTTTTCAAAAATGACCGTATTAGGGCTAATTTTATGCGGGGGAATCGATTGCGTGCATTTCCAACGCTTGAAAACATTCCCTGGACCCTGATTCAGTGAATCAGAGTGTGTGTATTGAAGCGAAAATCGCCTGAAAATGACTTTCTGGGTTTTCTGCCTGAAAATAAACTTATGGGGAAATCGATTGCGCGCATTCCCGAAGCTTGAAAACGCTTTCCTGATTCAGTGAATCAGAGTGTGTGTATTGAAACGATGACCAATTTTTTGCTATACTACATCACTTTTTCTTTGATTCAGCATCAAGGGAGCGTTTTTAAGCTTCGGAATACGCGTGATCGATTCCTCACATAAATTTATCCTCAGAAAATCATTTTCAGGCAGAAAATCTAAAGAGTTTCGATTTTCGCTTCAATACACACACTCCGATTCCCTAATTCAGGGTCAGGGAAGCGTTTTCAAGCTTCGGGAATTTGCTCAAACGATTCCTCGCATACAATTAGCCCTAATAGGGTCATTTTTGAAAAAACATGAAAAAATCGCCCAAATTTCGGTTTTTTATACACTCTGTAATATATAGTCGATCCTCGATAACATGTCATCTGGAGACCGGACAGGGTGGTCACTTTTTTGGTAGCTTACCTAAAGTCCATTCGCCGGAACCAGGAGCTTAAATGTCGACTGTACCTTATCATGTATAATTCTAGACTTCGGTGACTCCAAGTTTACTCAATTTCAACCACTATAAACAAAAAACCACTGCCACAACGCAGCCTCAATCTTTGTCAGACATTTTGCTAGATGGAAAATCTACTTTTACACAACAGTCTCTGAATAGTTATTTTCGAGGAATGGATAAGTTGAATAGAATTCAAGCTAAGCTGTTAGGAAGAACTGATATCACTAATAATATCCCAGCCTTTGACAGTTTGAGAAATCATCAAGATTTTATGAATATTTCTAGTCCGGACCAGATACCGTAAGTGTAAAAAAGCTTAGGTGTAGCCGATTTGTCGTTTTCTGAAAAAGACAAATCGGCCACACCTAGGCTTTTTTTACACATAAATCGCGAGATTTGGAGAATGAGCAAAAGTACAGGGTGTCCCTAAAGTTCGCGTACAGCCTAATTAATTTCATGAAAAATTTCTTCATGGTAAAAAAACTTTTCACAAAAAGTGATGTTCTACAAATTTGTTCGTCGTGATCTCAGGAATAACTTTGTAGAACATCAATTTTTGTGAAAAGTTTTCTGTCATGAAGAAAATTCTCATAAAATTAATTAGGGTGTACACGAACTTTAGGGACACCCTGTATTTCTACTGCACCTTATATCTTAAAAAATTTATTTTAGATATTTATTCGAGGGTGACATCATATTAACCGAAGATCAGCTTCAAGATATTATTAAGTAATCTTTCTGCCATTCTCATTCTTCCAATCAACAATTTTTAGTTACAATGAATTTGAGCTATATAAAAAGGAAAACAAATGTCACACTCCGCTACAAAAGCGAAAAAAGCGTACTCTAACCTCATCAACATCTCTAAGATGGAGATCATTTCCAATACCATACATGATCACAAGTGGAGGTGAGATGGAAACCATAACGTTTTTGGATCATAACGCATTTATCAAATGTTTAGTTGATAGAACAGCCATTGCTAATGGACTTAAAAATTGGGTTGACACCACTTGTATCACTTTTCAAGAGGTTTCTGGCTCATCCGGAAATATGCTTCAGTTTATTTATGGCCCTGGGTAAATTTCAATTCAACCATACTCCGAAATTGACTTCCAAAGTCTCCTCAACCCTGACTTTTGAGGGAAGATCGGCCCCTGTCCCGACCCCTGTGTGCCATAACTCCCGACCAAATTGTGGCCTTGGACTAAGGGGCCTTATTTTTGGACCCTTAGGACCGGAATCCGAGACCCATGCCTGCTCAATGAGAGGGTATCACCCTCCCTAACTTCATCGCAACGGGTTAAAAATTAGATACCAATTTCGTATTTGAGACCTGACAGCCATTTTTTTGCAGAAAAAACCTAATAAATCGATCACCTCACCCTGGGTGCGTGATACCGATGCCCCTTCCCTTCACGGGGAGGGGGAGGGATTCCAGATCACCCCTCCCAGAAACCCTCAATGTCCCTGGAAGAGGGGCAGGATCCTGGAGCCTAATCTTACTCTATGGGGGGGGGAAGGATCCCGGGGTCTAATCTCACTTCATGCGGGGACGGAAGGCTGAGGGTCCCTGTAATCTGCGACGACCAGAATTATGGAGTCCAAGCCCACTAAAGCAGAGGGGCCGGGCTCGATAGCTTCGGCCCTTTTCGCGATCTAGATTCAACAAATAGAGGAATAAAAATGTATTATATAGATGTTATTCAAACATTGGCATGATAGGTGGGGTTCAGCAAATTTCTATTGGTAACGGTTGTAATATTCCCGGCATTGTTTCACATGAAGTCGGTAAGCCGCTTAACACGCTTTACTTTTTATTACGGCGCGCATTTTAGGCCATTCTCTTGGCTACTACCATGAACATGCTCGTTTTGACAGAGATAATTACGTTCAAATTCTCTCCCAAAATATCCCAAGTCAATATCTCAGCCAGTTTACTAAAGTCAGCCCTTCATCGATGACAACATTCGGAGTTGAATATGACTTGGGATCAGTTATGCATTACGATCCTTATGTAAGTTAATGGGGGAGGGAGGTATTTTTGACAACTTTGTTTAGTCATTTACTTCGAATGGTCAACCTACTATCGATACAGCTGATCCAAATTATCAAGATACTATTGGACAAAGAGTTGGGTTGTCGTTTAATGATATTAAGAAGATTAATTTTGCTTATTGCAACAGTAAGTCAATAGATCTCGTTTTCTACTGGTCGCGGGGAGGGGAAGGAATAGATCATGAATGATAATAGTTAGGCCCAGTGCTGTACTGAAGGGGGTACAGTGGGTACACGTACCCTCAAGGGCCAAAAAAAGTTTAAAAAATCCAAAGGGTCCTTCGGTTTTTGACCAAAACAACTGAAAAAGTCCTGGGTACGTCACTGCTTGGGCCTCTGCTTATTCAACTATAGTACCTCCTCATCCCTTTCTGATCAATTGTTTATTTGCTTAAGTAAATGTTCTTGCAAATTTTAGGAACATGCAGCTCCAATTTAAACTGTCAAAATGCTGGTTATACGGATCCTAAAAATTGCAACATATGCCGATGCCCTACTGGGCTTGGTGGAACCTATTGTGAACAAGCATTACCCACATCATACAATTGCGGCAACGTAAATCTTCATGCAGGAAGTAGCCTGCTTACACTTTCTCAATCTGGATATGGAATTTGCAATTACCTTATCACTGTAACAATTTTTATAAACTTTTTTTCATACGTGGGCAAGGGGGACTGTCCCCCCTCCCAATTCTCGTATCACCAAAAAAAATTTTTAAAGTTGGGGGTAGCTTTGGACCAATTCGTATTTTGGGGCCCAGTACCCCCTTCCTAGAGGGGGTACTGAAGAAAATGCTTTTTAGGCACCACCTGGTCGTCGGATTTTAATAAATGTTCAGTCTATCAGCTTTTACCAAAGTACACCTTGTGATAACACATACTTAGAAGTTAAATATAAGAAAGATCTCGGTAATACTGGACCCAGGTAACAAAAGTTGAAAAAATTTAATGAATGAAAAGTTTAGATTTTGTGACACAGTTCCAAATACTAGCATCTTTAGTGAGACTGAAACAGCAGTTCTTATTTATGTAGGTGCTGCTAGTAACCATAGGTTTACAATTACATACAGATATGGTATTTAAAAATAAATTATGAAAAATAAAGAATTGAGTCTAGATCCACCTACTTCTGGGACTATTACAGATAGTCCAATTACACAGCCTCCAACTCAATGGACTACGACAACGCAAAGTTGGACACAGCCTCTTCAAACTACTACACAACCTAATAGTAGTAAATTTTTTGTACATAGTCGTCAAATCCCTGAATCAATAAAATCGTATATTGAGAAGAAAGATNAATTTTCATCAAATGAACATTGTAGCAATGTTTTATAACTCGCCAAGACGAACAAAAGGACATCAAAGTTATCCAGTTTGAAAATTGTTTTGGGTTATTGAAGCGAAAACATTTGAATAAATTTTTTAGAAAATTTTTCAAAAATTTCAAATGTTTTCTCTTCAATAACCCAAAATTGGATAACTTTAGTTTCATTTTATTCATCTCGTTGAGCTATAAAAAATGTTATATTTATTTTTTTACTAGCTCCCATTTTTCAGCACTACTAATACATTTGAGTACTTTCTTGACTTATTTTAGACCTCCCTTGGACAACTTGCTCTGCATCTTGCGGCGGTTGTGGTATTCAAGTGCAATTTCGGCAAGCTTTCTATTTTATTTAGCTTTATAATTAATCTTTTCAGAAACGGACAAATTGCTCAAGTCCGCTATTGTAACACTACGCCATGCCCTGGAGGTTGGTTCCAAAGCAACTTCTGTTGCCAGCCATTCTATTACTACGCTCAAACAAATTCTTGTTACCGCTACCAAGATGAGACTAAAGTCACAGTTCCACCTAATGACTGGCCATTTGCGCTTGGAAATCGCACAGAAAATGATAGTGTATCTGAAAAAAATCAAGCTAGTGCGTTGTACAAAAAGAAATTAGCCGAATTATATCAAGAATGGGTACTCCAAGAAATTAAAAGAAATAGCACTAAACCCGAAACTTCTACTAAGCCAGTGTTAACAACTACAAACATAATAACTCGAAGGGCAATAAAGTATCACAAGAATCCAAAGGATGATAAAAAGCGAAGACGTTTTCAAGCTGCTGGTGAAGTTATTAGAATTACATCAAGACCTGTAATGATAATGGATGATCTTATAGCAATTGATAGGGTATATGATGAGGGGTCGGGTGAAAATGAATAAAAAATTTTTGCTTTTTTTAATAAATTTAAATGTGGAGGTCAAAATTTGTTCCTTTGATATAAAAGCTTATAAGTTGGGTTTAACATAAATCTCTCTTTCACGGTGGCCGAAACTTGTAAAAAAGTTACGACTCATTTAGCCAAAATTGATACTCCCGGTAAAGCGCTAGGACATTTTATCGTAAAGCGCTGAAGGGCGCTGTAACTAGTCCCGCTTGCGTCTATTTGTTTTTAACATTTTTACCGTTTTAAATTTTCAAGAAAGAAAGATGGCATTTTTTATAACTCGCCAAGACGAATAAAATGACACCAAAATTATTCTTTTGGAATATTGCTTTGGGTTATTGGAACGAAAACCCTGATTCGTATTTTCAGGATTTTCGTTTCAATAACCAAAAAAACAATGTTCAAATTTGATAATTTTGGTGTCATTTTATTCGCCTCGGTGAGCTATAAAAAATGCCATCTGTCTTTTTAGAAAATTAAAAAAGGCAAAAAAGTTAAAAACAAATGGACGCAAGCGGGACTCGTGTAGCCCCCTAAAGGTGGCTTGCCTATCGTCAGCTGTCGTGCTTGCTTAGTCAAGCTTACTCTCACTCAGTCTCGGGCAAGTAGTCTGGCTATTATGTAGTCCCATAGCCAGTCATACACATTGTAGTCTCTTAGTCTTATATAATGTACTCCACCCATACCCAGGAACTACACTCGAAACAGGAACTACAATCCCAGGAACTACACTCGAACCAGTGACCTTTGGCACATTACGATAAAATGTCCTAGTGCCTTACTGGGGGTACCAATTTTGGTTGAATGAGTCGTAACTTTTTTACTAGTTTCGGCCGTCGTGAAATGTGATCGAAAAAGTCAAAGTTGTTTATGAAATTTAGTTGATGTTGCTTGATGCAATAAAAATTCGTTTATTGAAATTATTGAACTTTCTCATGCGTACTGAATCCCTACTCTACACTGAACTACAAAGTCACATGAATGTGTTTTTTCCAAACCAACTTGTGACATTCGATTCGACATTTAAAAACTTACTCTATTCAAACGCTTAGATTTAATTACAGGGTGGCCCAAACAAGTGGATTATTTTATTTGTTGGTATCCTGAATTTTTTTCTTCTAAAAATGGCCTCACGGGGCACAAAAGTGCGCAAAAAATGGAAATTCGTAAAAATGGTCAAAAACATGTTGTTTAAGTGCTAATAACATTTTATGAAGGGATTCGCAGCGATCCGAAACTGTGCAAAAAATTTTCGACTTTTCAAAATTTTTCTAACCCTGAAAAAATGTGAGGGGATCTGACCGGGAAAAATCGATTTTTAGCGATTAAAAAACTCCAATTTTAACGTACACAGGATATTTTACGAGTGAAAAACGCAAATCCGAGCATAATTTCCCGCTACAAAATTCTCAAAAAAAAAACAACACAAAAAAATAAAAAATTCGATCAAGTTTAAAAAAATTTTTCAAACAATTTTCTTGCAGAAATATAGAACAACAGCTGTAGAATATTATAGGAAAAAATTATTCAAATTCATTAAGTTTTCGCCGAGATATGGCAAGTTTTAGCCACCTGTCGAAAGCGACAGTTTTTCGAAGACTTAGAAAAAATTTTGAAAAGTCGAACTTTTTTGCACACTTTTGGTTCGCTGCAAATTCTTTCGTAAAATCTTATTGGAGCTTAAAGGTACAGTCCACGAAATTGCGCAAAATTGTTTGACCATCAAAAAGACACCTACTAGGGGTATTTTTATGCGAGAAATACGATGCTTCATTGACCCTGATTCAGGGAAAAATTGTGTTTTCGAAGCGAAAATGGTCATTTGTTGTAATTTTTTATCTGGAAATCACTTGTCTAGGGGTAATTTTATGTGAGAAATTGGAAGCATTTTCAGAATTCATGAATGAGCACAATAGATTCCCTCATAAAATTACGCTAGAGAGGTCATTTTTAGAAAAATAAATTTCAGGGCCCCAAAAAAATCACAGAAATACACTTTTTGGAGCTATATTAGCAGTAGCACTGAACGTGAAATTTTTTCGAAAATTTTTCTTTTTTCTCTGGAAATGACCTAAATAGGGGTAATTTTATGCGGAGAATCCAAATTTCGCATTCCCTAATCCTGAAAATCTTTTCCTGAATCAGGGAAAGGCTATTTATTGTCACGAAATTGGAAAAATCAATTTTCGTGTCAATAAATAGCCTTTCTCTGATTCAGGGAAAGATTGTCAGGCTTCGAGAATGCGAAATTTGGATTCTCCGCATAAAATTACCCCTATTTAGGTCATTTCCAGAGAAAAAAGAAGAAGAAAAATTTCACGTTCAATGAGACTGCTAATCTATATTAGCTCCCATTTTTTTAGGCCACCCTGTATAAATAAATTTATTTAAAATCTTTAATTTCTCATGCATTGATTTCAAAAAGAGGACGTTTTATTAAGCTCTTATAAACGCACGCAGATCTTTTAGAAGTTGAACACTCGTTGTCATAGCAGCAACTCTATGAAAAGGCCCAGGAGCAGAAAAAATGGTTCTTTATGCTTATGCAATCATCCAATTAAGTGGGTTACGTATAATTTTTCTCTTAAATAGTATTGTTGTTGTTATTCTTAAGAATCGATAAAAATATAGTCTAGAATTTGTTGAAGATTTTTCACCGCCAATCAAGAATTTTGGCAAAAAATACTATTTGTTTTTTCTATTTTTTTCTTCATTTAAAAAAATACTTTAAAGGACCAGCCCACTTGTAAAAGTTATATATTCGGAAAGTTCATGAAAATAGAGTATTTTTTGTTTTTACGGTAACCTCTGAATCATTATCGTTGCCGAGATAATGGCGTTTGAAGTTGGCGATTTTTGAAATCTGTGTATTACAACGACAACATGAATGCAGTGAAAATTTGTCTCTGAATCAATAATAGTTATGTATTGACACTAAAATTTAAAATTTTGGCAGTTTTCATAAGTCAATGAAAAACGAAATTTTCGCGTCACTACACAACTTTTATTGATATTTTTTCCACTTCGTTCATGTTGTCGTTGTAATACACAGATTTCAAAAATCGCCAACTTCAAACGCGATTATCTGGACAACGAAAACGATTCAGAATTTACTGTAAAAACAAAAAATGCTCCATTTTCATGAACTTTCCGAATATATAACTTTTTCATAGTGATTTTTTCCGAGTGGACTGGTCCTTTAAACACAGTTTATATTGGATATCATGTAATTTTTTGCCTGGTTGTCCACTAATTAACTTA
This sequence comes from Acrobeloides nanus, assembly GCA_900406225.1. Taxonomy (NCBI): domain Eukaryota; kingdom Metazoa; phylum Nematoda; class Chromadorea; order Rhabditida; family Cephalobidae; genus Acrobeloides; species Acrobeloides nanus. The sequence continues at coordinate 19,425 of OZJO01007335.1, forward strand.
ATCCCAATCGATTTCTGTTGGAAAAATAATCGAATTAAATTTTTCAATTGCACATATGAAAAATTTCTCTGATCCTGATTCAGGCGATTTTCTTTTCAATACATCCACATCTTCTTGAATCAGGGTAAAAGAAGCATTTCCGCGTCTCGGCAATGCAAAAAAATCGATTTTTCTCAAAGAAAAACCTATTTAACGAGTAATTATCGCAATGGTTCGACGCAACGTTGAGGCTCACCTTATTTGTTGAACAACCTAATGAGTAAAAATCATATGAGCAATTATGTGTTTATTTTACAGATAAAAGTTGTTCGCGCGAGCAAAAATGATTAACGTGTGTCAAATCACAAGTTTAAGAAAAATAGATTTTTAGTTAAAGTATAGTTTTTTACAATTATGGGTAATACATATACCGCTGTGCCAACAAAAGATGATAGTGATGTGTTAGCAGCTTCAGCAAAAGAATTTGGGTATGATTTAAACGAAAAATAATAGTGGCACCACCTCCTCATCTCTTCCCCAAATCCAATCTCCACCCCCCCCCCGCCACAGTGGTATAAAAACCTATAAAAAGGTGCCTCTGTGCAGTGGCATAGGCAGAAGGGTCAGCTAGGGGCACTTATCCAAAAAAGGCCGATTTTCCAAAAAACATATGAAAGACCCTTATGTGTAGGGAATTTTTTTAAATTTTAGCCCACTAGGAGAAGCACCTGCCCCCTTTTTGCCCATGCCAATGCCTCTGTGGCGGGGGAAGGTAAGACTGGATTTCGGATAGATTGCCTAGCTAGAAAATTGTTTATCAGTTTAAAATTAAAAGACCACTGAACTTTTGAACGAACCTCGAGAATGAAGAATTTTTGCAAAGTAGGGGTGGGTGTACACTGGTCCCTCAGGATGGATGGATGAACGGCCTTTCATGGAGGTACAGGGGAGGGGATACATGATAAAAAAATTAATGCATTCAAAGAAAAATTGTATGTTGTTAACTTATATCTGTGGATAGGCTTGTCGACGCTCAAAATGACACCGGGAAAAGCAATATAGTGCAAATTTATATGATGAATGAATTGGAAGGGGGTACACGAACTTTCATGATGGATGGACGCGGAAGGTCCGAGGATGAGTGGTGGAGGGGGGAGTACCCCTCCTTGGTGACCTAAACTTTCAAGGGGTACCCTAAAAACAAAAAATGAGCAGCAAAAATTCCTCTTTCCTTTAAAAATAAATCTTCGAGGTCCGTTCAAAATTTCAGTGGTCCTTTAAATATATTCACCATTAATTCTTCAAATCTTTAGTCATAGCCGCTCAATAACCTTTATGGAAAAGCACCCTATCATAAGAACGCCTGTACATAATGATAATATCAATTGTCTAGCTGGTATACGCTCAGGAATGGTAGTTAGTTGTAGCGCGGATAAGGTGAACAAATTTTACATGTTCTTTAAAAATCTATGTTTTGTAGACAATAGTCCTAAATAATATAGACACGGGTGAATGTGTACTGAGATGGACAGGGCATGAAAAAGAAGTTTCAAAAGTAACCCCAACAATTTTGAATTAATACAAAAGATGTCTATTTAAGGTCATTTACAAGCATAATGGAGGAAAACACTATCTGCTAAGCGGGTCCAGAGATACGACTATAAAATTATGGATGTTTAACCAAAGTTTTGCCATAAAAACATATGAGGGTCACAATATGAGTGTTATGGGTTTGGCTCCTATAGATGGTAAGTTTTATATCAACCATCAATAGAGTATAAAAGGCCCAATCCTGGATACGCTACCACTAAGTGTGGAAAACAGCAGCTGGAGGGCATATACAATAACGAGATGAATCGACGGGACGAAGAAGAACGGGACACAAAAACGGAACGACAAGAACGGAACTATCAAACGGGACGACAAGAACACGACGTTTTTTTTCTTCAGATCTAAGCTCCTTTAAGGAATTTGTAGATAGTGTAAAAGGCTTTTTTCTCAACTTTTATCTTGAGTAAAAAAGTCTGACACCATATCAAAATTCCTTTTAGGAGCCGAGATCCCGTTCTTGTCGTCCTGTTCTTGTCTCTCGTTCTTGTCATCCCGCTATTGTTCATTCCGTTTTTGTGTTGTTTGAACGATCGTTCCATGACCGAACAAAGAAAGCGTCAAGGATCGATCTTTTTGTCGTACCTTTTTGACCAGCCTATGATAAGATTCGACTCGGGCCGATGGTCTGCTCTGGCTGAGGGCATCCCTACACATCCCCCATTTCCATCCCCAGTCAGCACGTACGATCACAGCGGTTTTTTTGGTAAAAATTGGCTGAACTCAAAATTTTAAAAATGAGCCACGCTATTCGACTCACTTCTACGAGACGAGTAAAACAAATACCATAACATTGGGTTTTCCAGACTGAGCCCATGATCGAGTAGCTAAAGTGACAGATTTGCTATTTATAAGCTTGAGTTGGAATCCCGCTTCGAATTTAACGCCGCCCCTCCGGGCGACGTGCATTTTGGTTTTGTTAGTCAGTCGGCATTTAGAGTTATCCAAATTCCATGAAAATTTTTGCATATCTCTATCTTGGAGACCAAAATAGAGATATGCAAAAATTTTCGCGGAATTTGGACAACTTTAAATTCAAAGAGGGATTTGAACGCGAGCCTATAAACTGCAAATATGTCACTTTAGCCACTCGGCTTTGGGCTCGGATTGGAAAAGCCCCTGTTATGGTATTCATTTTACCCGTCTCGTTGAGCTGAATCGAATGGCGTTACTCGTTTTTAAAATTTTGAGTTTCCTCCAATTTTACCAAAAAACCATGTACGATAAGAGTGGGAGGCTTGGGCGAGGAGGTCTGGCATGGCGATAGATAGCAGTAGCGGAAATTGGTTTTGATGGGGGGACCACCTTGGTAAAAGCCTAATTTTTCTTAAGAAATTTTAGGTTTGGGAGTGCATGGCCCCTGGACATGCCACTGATAGATAGTACAGGGTGGTGCAAAAAAAACCGCAATTTTGAAACTTTTGAGGGCCATTTTTTCGAAAAAATTGGGGTTAAAAACCCCGTTTTTTGCTATTTTAAGGGGCTTTTATGGGTCAAAAAATTTTTTTGACGCCGGAATCGTGTTTTTCAGCTATTTTTACCCCTAGAAATGATGTTTTTAGAAAAAAATTTTTTCGAAAAAATGGCCCTCCAAAATTTCAAAATTGCGGTTTTTTTTGCACCACCCTGTACCAAAACTTCAAAATGAGCGCACTTTCTTTGAAAGCGCGCACGCTTTGAAGTTCGAAAAATCTACTACAACTAAGCATTTCTTAGTAAAACGTATTATTTTAGAAACAAAATTTGTATCTGGTGCTAGAGACGCTACTTTAAAAATATGGGATGTAAATACAGGCCAAATTATCAGGAATGCTTTGCATAACAGAAATATGGTATTTCGAAAATTTTCTTCCCATTTTTGGCATTCAACATTTTAGGTCACCCATATAGAAAATATCCCTGAAGTAAACCTCCTGTGCCAAACTTCTGAAGATCGAGCTTTAAAGTATAGTGCTATTCATTATTTTTAACCAATTTTTTTTAAAGACTTTGGGACAATAGAGATCTCAGCCTAGTCCATCAATTTCCTAGGAAAGATCACATTTTATTTCATTGTGATGTTTTACCAGATTCATTGTATTGTGTAACTTCTTGTGGCGGGTATAACAATGATGGATGCGAGATAACGGTATTCATTTATGAACTTCATTTTGAAACTATAAATTTTATAGTTGTGGGACCTGAGACAACGAAAAATGTTAAGTGAATTCAAAGGACATGAAGATAGTGTAAAATGTTCGATATTTTTACCACAGCAAGTGACGTGGAAGAGGCTTATATTGAGTGTTTCTGATGACCGGACTGTAAGGGTGTGGAATACGGAAGATGGAAGTAAAAAAAATCTTCTTTTTTTAATTTACCTTTTTTATAGAGTGTTTATGGAAAGAGATAATTCCAACAAAATCAGATTTGACATCATGCGTTGGTTTTGCTGACGGAAAGTAAGGATTCGGTATAACAAAATAAGGGGAGCCATTCAGTAAGTAACGTAATCAAGGGGAGGAGAGGGTGTAAATTTTGATTTTTTTGGCTGCGCACTAACCGTCTCGAACACCTGTTCGAGACGATTAGCGCGCAGCCCACGTAATCAACGAAGGGGGAGGGGTGTAATTTTTGTTTTTTTTAGTTGCATGACCTACTGGATGACCACCAGTGGCATAATTTCAGCTGCCGGTTGGTGGAGGAGTACTTGGGAATTTTAGATTTTTTCATGAAATTTTTAAAAAATCATAAGGGGGAGACAGTTATGTATAAAAAATTTTCCGATCCTTTGGGCCGGAAAGGGGAAAAGCTCCCCCCTCCTCGTAATTGCGCCACTGATGACCACTAAGATGGGATCGGGTGTTTATGAGTACAGTCAAACCAAAATCTGTATCAGCGACCAAACAATTTTCCAGCCCCCCTCCTCGAAATTGGATCCTTGATACGCAACTGATGATGAGATGTTACTCACTTTCGTCCCCTTACTACCACTAGCATAAATTTGTGATTTCAGTGTTGCTGTAAGCGGTGCTAACGCGACTTTGTGCCATTTACGTTTGCTTGGAAAAGCGGGTCGTCCACTTTTGCATTGTGTCTCGTTACAATCAACTTTCCATCGAAGTACATGTGATTTAAGATAAGCTGGAAAACAAATTACTTATATTTTTATGTACATTTTATAAATCATTCGAGAATAAAAGATCCATGATCATACTCCCAAAAGGCTGATTAACAATTATAATTTGTAAAAAATCTAATCTGTATCGAATAAATCGTGAAAAAAGGCGTCGTTCTTGAAAATATTTGAATATTTACTACTGTTCTTCTTCTCTTCCCTCCGAGCGCTTGTTCCCTCGATTCTTTTATTAAAGGACCAGTCCAGTGATTTACAACCATATGAAAAAATGATATATTCGGAAAGATCATGAAAAATGGAGCATTTTTTGTTTTTACGGCATGTTCTGAATCGTTGTAGTTTTCGAG
>OZJO01007340.1:0-11575 GCA_900406225.1 Acrobeloides nanus
CCCTTCAGTTTTATTTTATAAATTTAGCCTGACGATAGGGCTAATAAATAAAAAAGACCCGAAGGAAAAAGAATTTAAAATAAATTTTTTAGAGTGGTTTGAATGCACATGCCTTTGGTCTAAAAAGAGCCCATGAGCTAAAAGAGTAAAATGGCTATTTCTCATCTATAGCAAAAGAATCGCGAAATGCCGTAGTAGAATTTTTTTATGTACTCACTATAACTAAAAACTTCCCCACTATAAAAAATTCCGGGTCGCACTTTTTGAAAATTGTTCCCCTTGAGCCTAAGGAATTTCAAATCTTTCCAGAGACGATGTCTTAAAAATGGAGTTGTATTTAAAATATATTATAATGACAATTGGATAAAATAGCAATTTGTTTTACAAATTAAGTGATAAAATTTAAAATTAAATTATAAAAGATCATGTAAAATGGTCAAAAACAGGTCAATTCTACGAAGTTGCTCTTAATAATTGGAAAAAGGTTATGTTTAACCTCGTCATAATAAATCAACATACCATCCCACGAGATCCTTTTAAATTCTCTGAGCCTATACAGTGGCGTATCCAGGGGGACCGTCCCCACGTTCCTGAAGAATTGAAATTTTTCCTAAGAGTCCTCCTTATGTTTTTTCCGAGTTTGAAAATTGTTGAAAAAATGTCATTTTTTCATCAAAAATGGTTATTTTTTGTCCAAAAATGCGATTTTTTAAGCCTTTTTTGCCACAAAATTGTGATTTTTTGGTCAAAAAATCCAATTTTTTGCAAAATCTGATTACAATACGGCCCTCCATATCTGGAAATTTTTTTGAAAAATGCCTGTTTTTTTTCTTTTTTTTTTTAAGGTGTCTAGCTACGCCAATGGCCCCACACTGCCACTGAATCCATCAAAATTTTTTAGGATGTTAAAACTATTAGTGTCTTGCAAAAATCATGCGCCCTATTGCAAAGGATTCATGCACTTTTTTAAAATACATTATGCCAAAATTTATTAAAACAAAAATTGTATAATATCAAATTAATAATTATATGACAATTCTTATAAATGTGGCAAATGACGGTATACAATAAAAACTCAGGTCGGCCCTGTCCGGACCGGGTCGGACTCATTCTGCTCGGGCCGCAGACAGCCCGGCCTTAAAAATTCTGGCTCCCTGGGCCACAGCCGGGCCAGCCCGGTCTGGGCTGAGCCGGCCCTTAAAAAGCCTAGTTGTAACTGACTGGACTGGTCCTTTAAGCTCAACCGCTTATAAAAGCTCGTTACTTCCTTGTTGAAATTATTTGAAGGGATTTGAATTAATTGTTTTTTCAAGCTTCTTCAACCTTGTCATACCTGATCCGTTTCCTTTGATGTTAAAAGAGACGACTTGAAGCTTTCAATTTTTTGTGACTATTAATAGAAAGAGAAGGCAAACGTATAACGTACTGTTATTGTTTTCGAATATCTTCATTGTTAAGCATCAAACAAAAAAAGTTTGATACTAAAAATGAACATTTCTATATAAACATCCTGTGTCCTTTGTACAAGGTGGACTTAAAACAGATTGTCTGAAGGTTTTTGAATAAATCTGAAGATGAAGGTACCAAGCAAAAAAGTCATAGTCTCAGATTTTTTTCAATTGTTGTCTAAAAGTAACTGTATGACCCCAATATAACAAATCTGTCTTCCAAAAAATCCAAACTTTTTCGTATCCGGAGATATAGTTCTTCAAAGTTAGACACTTTGAGCGAAGAGCAAAAATTGGACCCATTTAGTTAAAACGCGATATCTCAGCCAATTTAAAAGATTTTCAAATACGGTTTTTTTAAATTTATTGGTATGATATTGGAGTAAAATTTTGTAGAACATCACTTTTTGATCCGACCAGGGCCGTAGCCAAGGAATTTAGCAAACTATCGCAAATTGTTAGGAAAAAAGTTTAAAACCTATCGCAAATGTTTCAAAAACTATCGCAAAAAATTTTTTATTTTTAACTCTTGAAGAAACGTCCATGTGGGAGGTTTTAATAGAAAATCAGCCGTAATTTTGCGATATATCGCAAGACAAAACCTATCGCAATGCGATAGGTTGCGATATGCTGGCTACGGCCCTGGATCCGACATACATACTTTCAACGGAATATGACGATTTTATTGAAATTTTGGTAGCTTTGTACAGTCTCCAATTTTACAAAAAAAACGGCTCTAGAAAATCGATGTTAATTCAGCCCTGAGGTTTGAAAGCTGATTTAGCGAGAAGAATACCAGTATTAATAAATAAATAAATAATTTTAAAAATTCAGGTACCTGTGTTTGAGATATGTCCTTATGAAGTTGGCCACTCCGAGGATGAAAATTCTTTAGATTAGCGAAATTTGCCATAATTTATATATATTCGGAAAATTCATGAAAAATGGAGCATTTTTGTTTTTACAGTAAATTCTGAATCGTTATCGTTGTCGAGATAATCGCGTTTGAAGTTGGCTATTTTTTGGAATTGGTTTAGATTTTGAATTCCCGCCAAAATTGAAAATCAGGGTTTTGGCGGGAATTCAAAATCTAAACCAATTCCAAAAAATAGCCAACTTCAAACGCGATTATCTCGACAAAGATAACGATTCAGAATTTACTGTAAAAACAAAAAATGCTCCATTTTTCATGAATTTTCCGAATATATATAAATTATGGCAAATTTCGCNTCAAACACAGGTACCTGAATTTTTAAAATTATTTATTTATTTATTAATACTGGTATTCTTCTCGCTAAATCAGCTTTCAAACCTCAGGGCTGAATTAACGTCGATTTTCTAGAGCCGTTTTTTTGTAAAATTGGAGACTGTACAAAGCTACCAAAATTTCAATAAAATCGTCATATCTCGTTGGAAGAATGTCAGATCAAAAAGTAATGTTCTACAAAATTTTACTCCAATATCATACCAATAAATTTTAAAAAACCGTATTTGAAAATCTTTTAAATTGGCTGAGATATCGCGTTTTAACTAAATGGGTCCAATTTTTGCTCTTCACTCAAAGTGTCTAACTTTGAAGAACCATATCTCCGGATACGAAAAAGTTTGGATTTTTGGAAGACAGATTTGTTATATTGGGGTCATACAGTTACTTTTAGGCAACAATTGAAAAAAATCTGAGACTATGACTTTTTTGCTTGATACCTTCATCTTCGAAAACCTTCAGACAATCTGTCTTAAATAACCCGCTCCATATCGAACGGATTTCTTATAAGTTTTGATGTAAAGTTCTAGGGGTTAGTTTTATGTGAAGAATCGATTGAGCGCATTTTCTAAACATGAAAAAGTTACACCGACCCTGATTTAGGTGATTTTCGCTTCAATACACCAAAGTTTTCCCTGAATCAGGGTCAAAGGAGCATTTTTGAATTTTGTTCTAAAAATCATCTCCCCGGGGTAATTTCATTCGAGAAATTAATTTAGCACATTATCAAGACATAAAAATGCTTCTCTGAGTCAGAAATTACCCCTGGTAGATGATATCAGAATACAAAATAGTCCCCTTGACCCTGATTCAGGGAAGAAATGGGTGTATTGAAGCGAAAATCGCCTAAATATGGATCAGGATACTTTTTACATGCTTTGAAAATGCGCGCAAATCGATTCTTCGTTTAAAATTAGCCCTTAAAACTTTGCATCAAAAATATTATAACTCATAAGAAATCCGTTTCATATGGAGGCGGGTTAGGTTAGGTTAGGTCCACCCTGTAAAAAATAACAATATGAATAGAACAAAGGAGAAAATGAAAAGTTAAGCTCAAATGTAGGATTATGAAGATAACTTTCTTGATGAAGATTCATTATATGNGGTTAGGTTAGGTCCACCCTGTAAAAAATAACAATATGAATAGAACAAAGGAGAAAATGAAAAGTTAAGCTCAAATGTAGGATTATGAAGATAACTTTCTTGATGAAGATTCATTATATGCGTATATTTTATAGCTTAACTTTTCATTTACTTGAACGGATTCAACGATGGCGACTCATCCCATTATGGGTTTAGGCCTTTTCTTCTTTGCACATGATGAGTGGAAGAAACTTTATGTTGCAAACTGTGCGAACCACAGCATGGTTGGGTATGCAAATGTCCCCATTGGGTTCTTGTTTTCAACTATGGGAATCGTTTGTGAGGTAGAAAGATAAAAAAGTTTTCCCATTATTTTCAAGTGCATTTTTTCAACAACTTTTTTGTTAGTCCGCCCTCAAAATGCTCATTTTATGAAAAATTTTGATAATTTTAAGTTGATGTATATCCCATTCATGATAGTAATGTGCAGAAGGGAATTCATGCAACACTCTTGCTACAAGTTCATGTTCATTTTGGGAATCATCGATATGGTCACACTTCCTTTCAATGCTATCATAACTGGGATCCAGGGTATGAATGGAATACATTATTGTACAAATCCAGCGTTTTTCTCAGTAGTTGGGAGTATAGCAATAGGTAAGTCTTCTGATTGAAAAATACAGGGAGATTCAAGAAATAACATGTTCTAAAAATTCGTCGAAAAACTTATGTGGCTCAAGTCAAAAATATGCAAATTTCGAGTTAATAAACCTCGAAAGTTCATGAGCCTTGCTTCCTTGATTCAGTAAAATTGGGTTTTGAAGCGAAAATTGTCATTTTTCACATCACCAACAATTTTCTCGCATCCTAAACCGATAGCGTACCAAAAATCAGCTCATTAAGCTTTTCCTTCGCTGATCTAGAGCCAAATCAATCATAGTTTCCAATCTTGAGACCTTTTATGTACCTAATAGAACAGGGTAGGCCATAAGAATGGGTTTTTTTATTTTTTGGTAACCGAAAATTTATTTTTCTAAAAACGACCCCTCTAAGGTTAATTTTATGCGGAGAATCAATTGCGCGTATGTCCAAACCCTATTTTGCTTCCCTGATTCAGGAAAATTGGGTTTTGAAGCGAAAATGTCATTTCTTTTCATTTTCAAAAATCTTTTTCCCTGAACCTGTGAATTTTTCAATGCGCACATTCAATTCCTCGCATAAATTTACCCTTAGAAACATACATGGGCAAGCAGGGGGTAATGGGCCCCAAAATACGAATTGGTCCCAAAGGTTACTGTCGACCAAAAAATAAAAACGTCGACAGGCAAAAAAGTCGAAATACGAATTCGTATACGAATTTTTTTGGATCCTACGAATTGGAAATACGAATTCGTATATATGTTTTGGACGTATTCGCCGTCAAAATACAAATCGGTCCATTAATTTTTCCCCCGATACGACGAATTAGGGGGGTACAGTACCCCCCCCCCTTGCCCATATATGCCTAGAAACATAAAATTACCATTAGAAAAATAAATTTCCGGGTCCAAAATCCACTTTTTTTGGTCCACCCCGTATATTTTTAGCCGGATGGTTCGGTGCTACGATGACCTGTTGTGTTATAGCAATAGATCGCTTTCTCTCGTTCATATTTCCATCTCTGTGCGCAAAAGTTTTCAGTGAAAAAATGATGAGGCTATGGGTACTTGTCCCGATAGTATACTGGATTTTTATAATGTTTTATAACGTCCCAGGCATATACAATATTAACCATCATGCGATGTATTATGATCCATGGTATGGTGAGAAAAATTTGGAGGGAAACCCGGAGGTTTAGCTCTATGGAATTTCTTGTATAATTTTTTACTTTTTAGTACTCTGGAGCTCAATTGCTGCATATTAATAGCTTTTTCACTGTGCCCATCATCGGATTCTGCTATGGCATTTTGTGCATTGTGATGACCGTTAAAGCTATAATTTTCAATAATGCTAATATTACAAATCTTCAGCGCGTTGTAAGATATTTTTCATACTTATGTCGCTGTCTATATTCATATACATTTTTGGTATCCCTAATTTGTAAAAATTTCTCTCTCACCCACAAATTTTCCCTAAAAGCATAAATAATCATAATTCTTAAAGATCTTGTTGTGATCCACGATCAATCAAAGGTTCCTGAAAAAATCTTTTCACTCAAGGGGAAATCGAACCCTTGCTATATAGTGCCGGATTTCGAACTCTTTGTCAGCGCACCGGACCCCTATACCATGAAGGTTACAAACTAATTTCGATCTCGAAATCATAGGCAAACTCCAAGATCAGGAATAAATATGCGAATTCGTCTTAGACCTAAGCCTAGGCATAGGCTTAAGCCTAAGACTCGAGTTTAAATCCCGGTTCGATCAAAAGTTTTTACTTTTGCTTTGTTTACATATCCTATTTTTATGTCTAGAATATTTTTGTTATTATTTCTCATATTTATGCATTTTGGATATGTATAACGAAGGTTCGAGTCCCAGCAGAGATTAATTGATCTCTGGTAGGACTCGAACCCGCGATATACATAACCAAAATGCATAAATATGAAAAATAATAACATAAAAATACTCTAGACATAAAAATAAGCATAAGCAAAAAATTGTGGTTCGTACCGAGATTCGAACCCGAGTCTATAGACTGTAAGCATAGAGTCTATTTCCAGCCACAATCGCAAAAAAGTTCCCCGACCCCTGTAAAGAGCGATCCCGTCCAATCTAGCAAGTTAAGCAACTTGGGCCCGCTGGTTCGATCCCCGAGGGTGATTTTTGAGAATTTAAAAAAAATTTTTATCAGACCCCCTAAATTCGACCTCCTAGAATTTTTGCCTATTTTTATTTTCCTTGAAAAAATTTTTTCTGGCCTGTAAATTGACTTTAAAATATCATTTAAAAATGAAATCTTGAATTATGATAATTCTATCATAATTTGTAATCTCATTCAATAATATTTTATATATTTTTTAAAGCCAATTTACAGGCCAGAAAAAATTTTTTCAAGGAAAATAAAAATAGGCAAAAATTCTAGGAGGTCGAATTTAGGGGGACTGATAAAAGTTTTTTTTAAATTCTCAAAAATCACCCTCGGGGATCGAACCAGCGGGCCCAAGTTGCTTAACTTGCTAGATTGGACGGGATCGCTCTTTACAGGGGTCGGGGAACTTTTTTGCGATTGTGGCTGGAAATAGACTCTAGCGCTTTAACGACTCGGCCATATGAATGGTAAATGAATCCCTCATAATATGATACTCATTTTACTCGTCTCAATGAGCTGAATCCAATGGCATATATCGTTTTGAATTTTATGCGCATGCCTTTTTTTAAATCACTTTAGTGCGCCGTGGCGGCAGCCGCGGTAGAGCCAATAACCTTTTTTTTTTTATTAAGATGCTATATCAATCAATGTGCATATGCGTGGAGATTTTCATCACTGCTACCGTTTATGTGGGCAACGCAATGGGGATTTTACCTATTCCAGAATGGTTTGTTCCAGCCGAGCATGCTACATGGATTTTGGTTCATGGTAAAACTTTTTTGTGTGGTAAAAAATCAAACTCAATTTAGCTGATACTCCGATTGTATATTTGCTTTTTAATACAACGTTACGAAAAGCCGCAATCGAATGGTGCAAACAACATTTATTCATAAAGAATCGACGAATCCATGATTTTATTACAACTCATATTGCAACTAACACGGCAGGCCAAACTCACGCGACGCAACAAACTATGCGAAATTGAGACCCAGAACTGGAACAGTGAAATTCCGATTCGGTTTAATCCGAACTTTTTTAAATTAACTTTAATGACTTTTAAACTAAACTATTTTATTTACACCTAATACCGTATTATCTCTAATAGAAGGACATGTCCTTCTATTTTTCAATCGCCCGCTACCCTGTCCTTCTATTAGAGACTGTCCTTATATTTTTCAACCACATTTTATCTTGGATAGATCACGAATTTTATATTAAAAAAATTTCTCTTTCAATAATATCATAATAACAAATAAAAAAATTTAATGAATTAACATATATTTTTAACCATCAACGGATGCTTCACTATCATAAACGTTGTTATTCTCGTCTTCTGATAGATCGATTTCTTCTATAAGTTCGATTATTTTCTTTTCAGCTCGAGCTTGCTTTAAAAGATTTCGACCGGTCGGCACTGGCCCATCAGGCTTGAAGCAATGAATCTCATTATCTTCGCTACCATCCAAAGCATTTGTAACTCCGCACGTGTTAAATGATTTCGAAATGGCTTCTTTAGGGATAGAATCCCATGCTTTCACTATCCATTCAAGGTATATAGTCATCGGAGTTCGTCCGATTTTAAAATATTTGCTAGCTGAGTTCTTCGAATTCTTCTTCGCGTAATCAATCACTTCAAGCTTCATTTTGATAGAATATGACTTCCTTTTTTGAGATTTCTTATCGACCGTGTTATTCGACTCACCATCGGAACTGTCAAGCTCGATATCGCTCATATCTTAAAAATGGAGATTTACAACAGAGCCTAAAAAATGAAAATTTACGATAAAAATGAGAAAAAATATTTTTCAAAAGTTTAAAAAATGGAAAAGTCCGGGTACATTTCATTTAATGGAGAAATATTGAAGTAAAATTATTTCAAATTTTGAGAAATCAACGATGTTACGATTGTTGTTCTTCAGGGTGTCCTTCTATTAGAGACTGTCCTTCTATTTTTCAATCGCCCGCTACCCTGTCCTTCTATTAGAGATAATACGGTAAATTGTAATATGACATTAGGCAAAAGTTTTCGGACCCGATCTGGACTTAAACCCGGACCTCCTGGCTACCGTCCAAGTGCACTATCATTGTGCTACCGAGACCTATAACTGATGCCCGTTAATTGGTAAATGCTTGATGATGTATTTTCCGCTACTTACACTGTGATTATGGTAATAATCAGAGCTCCAAAAAATTAGATCTATCGCATATCGGTAATCCCTACGTCTGTCATGTACTGTTAATCGGTCGGATGGCACAGGAGTATAGACGTTTCACCACAAAAAAGTAGACATTTCACCAAACAATTGCTCCCCATAGCGCCGAAGGCGCGAAAAAAATATAAAGGTCCCCTCTAATGATTTTGGTCAAATAAAAAAAATCATAAGGGGGCCTTAGGGACCCTTATGATTTTTGGTTATGACCATTCCTAGGAACTACAATTTTGACCCCAAAAACCACATTTTGGGCTCTATCTCCCCATAGGAGTGTCGGTCGGAAAATTTTTTGCGATTTTTTAGTATTCTCACCATGGGTAAAAAAATTGGCATATGTTTGGGCGAAATCGAAGAAATCAACATGAGAAACTTGTAAATAATAAAAAAATGTTGTAAATTCAATATTATTTTTATTGCTCAACGTACTTCTTATTTTGATATTTTTAGGATGAAGAGATTTTCTTTTTGATGTCGGGAATTTGAAAATTAGGAAATGGGGTCGGGGAATTGGGCGTTCATCCCCTCCCCTACAGTGCCTACGCCTCTATCATATGAAAAATTTTTGCTAGACATTCCAAAACCTAACTGACGTTGCAGTTTGCAACGTTAACGTTATTTTCTGGCAACCCTGCCCATAGGGGGTTTATCTATGCGAGGAATCGATTACGCGCATTACTGAACCTTGAAAACGCTTCACTTATAGCCTATTTTCGCTTCAATATACACATCTCTATTTTGCTATTAGCTATGAATATATTTATTATTATTTCACCGAAAAAACACGAATTTTTTAATTTTGATTTCATTCCGACAACCACGCAGGGATGCCCACCCCCAATATGATCAATTTTCAAAAAAGCCCTAAAACGTTTCAAATCGCCAGAAGAAGGGGATTTGAAACGTTTTAGGGCTTTTTTGAAAATTGATCATATTTAGGGGTGGGCATCCCTACGTGGTCGTCGGGATGAGGTCAAAATTAAAAAATTCCTTCGATTCGTGTTCCTCGTGGTAGAAAACTCCCAAGTGCAAAAAAAGAAACATTTTAGGGGCTTTTTGAAAATTGGTTATATTTGGGAGCTGTGCAAAAAGTGCAAATTTCCAGTATTTTGACTCTAAAATCTCGAAAATACGCTCCTTTTTCGTAATGTTTTTGCTAACAAAATTTGGTGACGGTGGCTATCGAATGAGCTATCGGGCGACTGGAAGGATTTATATTTTTCTTGTAACTTTTTTGACTTTTTTTGTAACTTTCAAAACTTGTAACTTTTTGAGGTTTTATTGTAACTTTTTCCTTATAACTTTTTTGAGTTTTTTCTGCAACTTATAAAACAAGGATTGAAGCTTTATGCTTGCACTTTCAAATAAAAAAGACCCCATGCCAAAAGTTTATTCGTTGAAGAGATAGAGCCCTCAGAAGTGCAACGTCTCTTTTCAGCTCGAAATCTATGAGACGTGCACCTTCCAAGTCACTTTAATATACTATATGGTTTGTAAAAAATACGCAGCACACTTCAATCTACACGATTCCGAAGTGATCTAACTTTGTGCGGCCGGATTCGGAATCTCTCAAGGCTCGTGTTTTAATTAATTATTAGGCTGATCATAAAAAATAGAAATTGAAATGTCGAAAGCTCTTTTCGTGCTGGATCTTTTTAGAGCCTCTTGAAAAAAATCTGACATAGATTTTGGGTTCATTTGATCAGAGGTTAAAGGTGACGTGCACATGTTCGGGAACATGTGCCCGCACGTCGCATATTCGAATGCGTGACGTATTTCGAATGTGTGCCCATGGGCACCATACATGGGCAAGGGGTAGCACACATGCACAAGGTCTTACGTCAAAATTTTCAATACTACATATTTTTTCGATTTGGCGACCTTTTTTTGCCAACATAACGCAAAATTTGTAGCATTGGCCGCCGCGAAGCGGCGGTCAAATACTACATATTTGTAAACTTTTTTGCCCAATACTACATATTTTTCAATTTTTGCCAGATACTACTACATGTCTTTCGTAAACGAAAGCTTGTGCATGTGTGAGGGGTAGGACAGTTCGACCCAACCCACGTCGCAAATTGGCGAAAATTAGGGGAGCCTCGCAAAATTTGGAAACATTTTGCTCAAAATTGCGAGAATGAATTAGAACTCTCAATTTGCGAGGTTATATTCAACTTCGCAAATTGTGAGGTTGGATTGAACCTCGAAATTGCGATATTGAACTAGTGATCTCAATTTGCGTGGTTACATTCAACCTCGCAAATTTCGAAAAAAATTTTAGACAACCTCGCAAAATTGTGATTGTCCGGACCCCTTGCCCTTGTATGATGGACACATATGCCAAGATGTGCTATGGGCACATGAGACGTGACGTGCAGAGGTTAAAATATTGTGCCCGACAAATGGAACATGTGCCACATATGCCGGGCACATGTTCCAGGCACATGTCCCCGGACCTTTAACCTCTGCACGTCACATGTGCCCGTAGGCACATATTGGTATATGTGCCCATTCGAAATACGTCACACATTCGAATATGTGACGTACGGGCACTTGTGCCCGGCACCTTTAAAGGACCAGTCCAGTCAGTTACAACCATATGAAAAAATGATATATTCGGAAAGATCATGAAAAATGGAGCATTTTTTGTTTTTACGGCATGTTCTGAATCGTTGTAGTTTTCGAGGTAATTGCGTTTGAGAGTTTGAATTTGTTACAAACTCTTCGTTGTAATACACAAACTTTTTTGAATTTTTTGTGGAAAAATCGATTTTTGCATC
>OZJO01007345.1:0-16488 GCA_900406225.1 Acrobeloides nanus
TATAAAGAAGAACAAATAAATGCTGCAAGAATTCATTCGGTTAGTTAGGTGAAGTATAGTTGGGTGGTAATTTAAGTTTTTGTGTCAGTTTTGATAAAGATTTTGTTTTAATTTGTTGATTTTGATTAGGGATGGGTTATGAGTCATATCTTATGACACAGACATTGGTAATATACATTTCGCGTAGATCCTGAGCTGCGCACTTTTGCATTTGTTTCATACGCTATATATCTATTTGGGCAATATCTCTAAAGCCCACCAAATTAGAGAGTTTACCACACATTGTGTAGAGAATTTTGAAGCCACATGGAAAATAATTTTAAGAGCAAAAAATTTGGACCAGCTTTTTACAGTCACAGACAAACCCGTACACTTGCACAGTTGAAACACGTACCTAAACGGAAAAATTGTTCATCAGAAAAGCATTTTCTTGAACTGTATAGGTCACAGATGGGTGAGAGGATGAAGAGTTTCCCAAGAGCGTAGCTGGCTTTTTCAAAATTTAAAATTTTTAAAAATGAAGTATACGTATCAGGATAGTCTATATACGAGTTTGAACTTATTTTTTGCCAAAAAATTTTTTGACCTCCTCCCTTGGCTATAGAGTCATAAAACACTAAAATCGACAAAATCAATTTTCAGAAAAACCTAAAATTTTTCGATCGCTAATTTTGCGCGCAAAAGATTCCTCAGAAAATTTATGAGGGCACCTACATTTCAAGGGCCAACAGTTTTTAGTTTTTCGGAAATTGGCCTCCAAGTTTTAGCTAATCTCAAAAAATCGTTTTTTTCGGGTTTTTTTGAGACTAGCCAAAACTTTGAGGCCAATTTTCGAAAATTGGCCTTAACGACCATGTCATCAATTTTTGATGTTCGTGGTACTATGATTTTTGATGATTCAAAAACTTCTTAAATTTTTGTTTATGAATTGTAGTTTTTTATATTCGTAATAAATTGTAAGAACTTTGAACTGTCCAGACTGTAGTCTAATAAAAAAATTTTAAATTCAATGAAATCGTACTTTGTACCTTAATTTGTGTTATAGTGGGAGATTTTTTAAGAGCAATGACCTAAGAAAATTTGCATTGTTCAATTTGCGCACTTTTTAGAGTTTTTTTTCCAAGGGCTCAAGAATTTTCAGCGAACTCGAAATTTTATTTTTTTCAGTGCATTTGATCCAATTCTTTTTGTTTGTATGATCGAGAAGCCTCGGAGCTTTTTAAATTAAGCATCTTCTCGGATTTTTTTTATACCTTCATCTGTATAGGGTGCCATTTAAGTCAAAATCAAAATAATAAGCAAAAATTTCTATATAATTTTTTGAGGTTTCACAGCTTTTTTTTAATCGATCAAATAAAATTTTCGCCTTCGTCAAACAAACAATCAACAAAAAACTTTTTTTCCTTCTTCAGTAATTAATTTAATTAAAATTTATGGCATTCATTGAATTAGTAACGTTGTCTAGGCATTTTTGACAAAATTTTCTTTTATTATTCATTTTGACTACTCAATTATGGCGCTTGTTTATGTCAAAATAGGCGTTATGTCAAAAAGGAAAACTTTTTTTGTTTCAATTAAAAGTACACATCATGTAAAAAATTAATTCAATTAATTTTTTTCGAATCCTGCGTCAAATTTAAAGTTGTACAACTCCCATGAAAATTTTTTCATTTCTCTATTTTGGCCTCTAAAACACTTTACAATCATTGTTTGACGATTAATTACTTGCTGGAGCTGTATAGTAATAATGATTTTAACTTGTATAAAACCTAACCCTACTATATAGCCCTTAAAGGTAGTGTGCAGGCAATTAGAAATTTAAATTCCTGCCAGAGCAGGAATTTATTTAACCCCCCTCCCCATATCTCCTCGAAGAAAGCCTATGGGGATGAAAAATTGTTATTCTCTGCATATTTATATTTTTTTAAACCGTTTTCACTTGGTTTGAGAAAAATTAGAATCGGGCAGATCTTGGGGTTCCCTTGTGAGTCGAATGGCGTGACTCTTTTTTAAAATTTCCTCTAATTTTTTCCAATAAAACCGCCGTGCCCCAGGTGGCGGATTATCGAATTAACGCATAACAGAGTGGCGGATTATCAAGAGTTTTTTAAAACTTTTTTTAAAAGTTTTTTTTATTAATTTAATTTAAAAAATAATATTTGTTGTCTGTAAAGTTACACGATAATAAGGACAAATTAGCGAATAGTCTAATAATTATAAACAAACATTTTTGTGTAAAAAGGTGGAGTTTTTTGTGGTTTAAAACTTTGGTGCCGCTTTGTGACCATAGTGGCTCAATTTTTGTGATCATGTTTATTGTCCTTTATTTTATTGTTAAACGAATATTTTTATGAAGTTTTTTTCTTCAAATTTTCTTAATTCTCCGCCATCAATGACAAGACTTCTTTATTCGCCTTAGTGATTTTAGAAAAAGACACAAATATTTTGTGATCACAAACAAGAACACGAGAATTCCCATTCTTGAATGCTATAAAAACGCGTCTAGAAGAATTGAAGACAAATTTTTTTGCACTCGAATCTTTTTCAAAGATTTCTCCGATTTTGTGCGTCAATTTGCAATTCGTCTAAGAAAGGTTTTTACCTATAAAATAATGGAATTTATTTAGAAGAATAGTTTCACTTTTTCTTATTTTGTATGGGTAGATCAGGGTCATCTCCAAAAACTTTTTTCATTTTTTTTAGTCACATATGGACATCATAAGACTACTTCAGGCCCTGATATATAGATGATACTTTGGACCTGTTGATCAGGGTCCAAAGATAGAGCTCAATCTATAAAGAAGTCGAAACAAAAAACTTGGACCGAATTTAGGCATCCTTCTCCTCTTTAAAGAACCAGTCCAAGTGGAAAAAAGTTGACCTTTTTGTTGATATTCGGAAAGTTAATGAAAAATGGAGCATGTTCTGAATCATTATCATTGACGAGATAATTACATGTGAAGTTAGCGATTTTGTGAAATTTGTTTATTACAACGAAAACGTATACCTGAATGTTTTTACGATATTTTTTTTAAAACTTGTATCAATTAAAAACTGAGTAATGAAGCGATTATTCAAAATTATCTGATTAATCAGTGATTTTTGATCACTGATTAATCAGATTCCATAAACAATTTTTAATTGATGCAAGTTAAAAATTATTATAGAAACATTCAGGTACATGTTTTCGTTATAATAAACAAATTTCAAAAATCGCCAACTTCACAACCAATTATCTAAACAACGATAACGATTCAGAATTTCCTGTAAAAACAAACAATGCTCCATTTTTCATAAACTTCCGAATATCAATAAAAAGCAACTTTTTGCCGCTCAGACTAGTGCTTTGAAGGTATCGTATCACCATTAAAAATTTGAAAACTTTTTGAATTTCTTTTATTTAAAAGTGTTCGAGGAAGTTTTAATAACAAATGAGTTGTTATTATGGTAAACAAGATTGCAAAATTTTGCAAATTGGCCCAACTCAGTAAAGTTTAGAGTGTAGACGACTTAATTTTAAATATAAACAAATCAGATCAATCCATGATTTAAATTGTGCGTTGAAATATAAAAATGGTATAAAAATTGAGTGTTGAATCCTTAAAGGACTAGTCTGGTCTGGCAAAAGTTGAAACTGGACTTTTATCAGATTGAAAAACTTTTTAAAAAATTCAAGAATTACAAAAAATTATATTTCTCAATTTATTTACGTTGATATTTATCCATTTTTTCACATCACAAACAACCAAGAAGGTAAAATTTTTTGTAATAAAAGGGCAAATGTAACACATTCTTGATCAAAGGGTAAATTATTCGCCCAAAAACACATTGTGTAAAATACAATTGTCGAAGTATTTGAAAACCTATTTAATCGAATTCATTTTTCTTCTTTTCTGAAAGAAAAATACTTTTTTCTTTTTTTCCGAAAGATGCGATAATTCACAATACGTGCAAAATTTCATATCGTGCAAAAATTAAAAAGACGTGTTTATAGTGATTTTTTCGGGAGTTTTAATTTCCAATTTTTTATAGAAAATGCTGTACAAAAGTGCATTTTTATTATTACTTTTGTTGCCATTTACAAAAGCAGCTCCAATGATTGAATCGAATGAAGTTTCTGTGGACGATAGTAATTTACAAGTCCAAACCAATTATGGAACAGTAGAAGGATTTTCTCATATAACACCTGGAGGAGTAAAAGCGGATATTTTTCTGGGGATACCATATGCGGAGCCGCCAGTCGATGACCTCAGACTAGAGGTAAAAATTGCAAAAATTTTATATTTATGAACAAAATTTTTAAAAGCTTAGCTTTACCCTATATTTTAGAAACCTATACCACCAAAAAAATGGGACTCCGTCAAAGAAACCAAAGATTTTACTCAAGCCTGTGTACCTCATAACCTACTTTTTGGATTCTTAGTTGACTATAACGAGGATTGTCTATATATGAACATTTACAAACCCTCTAAAAAAGTAAGACAACTTTTTAAAACTTTTTTCAACAATAGTCTATTTTAGAGCTCAAATCCAAAAGGCTACCCTGTACTTTTCTGGATTCACGGAGGCGGTTTTGAAATGGGTGACATGCCCTCATACGGATTTGAAAATATAACAGATTTATTTATCCCAAGAGGTGTTATTGTTGTAGCTATACAATACAGACTGGGACAATTAGGTAACATTTAATTTTTGAAGAAAAAATGAAAATTTTAAAAATTTAGGATTCATGTCAACTGGTGATAATGTTATGCCTGGAAATTTGGGTTTATGGGATCAAACTTTGGCGTTAAAATTTGTGAAAGAAAATATTGCTTATTTTGGAGGAAATCCGGATAAGATTACGGTCTGGGGTCAAAGTGCTGGAGCAGCTAGTGTTGATATGTTGAGCTTGTCACCACATAGTCGAAGTATGTTACAAAAAAGTTAAATTTGAAAAAATCGCATTGGTTCCTTATGCTTTTGCTCAATTTTGAAAAAATTATGAAAAAAATCATAAGAGGCCATTTTGATTTGATGGTGACCCAAAAATTACCCCTACAAAAAAACACCTACGCTACTTACGGCGTTCAAGACGAGTAGAACGAATACCATAACATGGGCTTTTCATTCCCAAGCTCATGGCAGAGTGACTAAAGTGACAGATTTGCAGTTTATAGGCTAGGGTTCGAATCCCGCTTCGAATTTAAAGTTGCCTAAATGCCACGAAAATAGTTTTCGATAAACCAATTTTGTATTTTTAGACCTCTTCTCTCAAGCCATCCAAAATTCCGGATCTAGCCTAACCGAATGGGCTTTTTCTGACCGTGTTGTTGGGGTCACCAAAAAATTAGCAGCCGATCTCGGATGCCCAACAAACTCTTCCATCGCCATTAAAAACTGTCTCAAAAAGGCAAATTTGGACGACATGCATGAAAAAGAAGATCTTCGCACTATAACTCGAAATGATTTTAACTTTGCTTGGTATCAACCCAGAATGGATGGGGATTTCTTCCCGAAAAGTTTGGATGAGCTTGTAGTAGAGGCACCAAAGAAGCCTTTAATGATTGGATTTATGAAAATCGAAAGCCA
This sequence comes from Acrobeloides nanus, assembly GCA_900406225.1. Taxonomy (NCBI): domain Eukaryota; kingdom Metazoa; phylum Nematoda; class Chromadorea; order Rhabditida; family Cephalobidae; genus Acrobeloides; species Acrobeloides nanus. The sequence continues at coordinate 5,572 of OZJO01007345.1, forward strand.
ATGTTTTGGTAAGTTAGTTGTTAAAAAAATCATCTCTAGCGAGATCGAACCCTCGACCATATGGCTCACACACAAATGTTAGTGGATAGTGTTTCAAGGGAAAAAGGAAAGCAAAAATTTGTTATGAGTGGAAGATTCTTTTTTTGATTTGATCAAAAAATTTTTGACCATGGCATGATCGAACCCACGACCATTTGGATGTAAAGTGAGACGCTACCACTGCACCATGACTGATGAATTCTATTATCCTTAGAAAATACTTTATATAATATTTTTATAGCAATTGATGGAGATCGCCCAATACCCTCATTCGAACTCGAATATGCTGTTTCTGAAGACAAAGTTTCATCATACAATCGCACCGATTTCATCAATTTTATCCGAGATTATGCGACTCCACAAGAAATCTTTGAAAATGATACCAAATCAGCTAGAAAGGACATTTTAAATTTTTACCTCAGCAACTTTACAAAAAAAGCTACTGGCTATAATACATTTTTGTCCAAATTTGTTCAAGTAGGTTCAAAAAATTAAGCTTTTTAACAAATTTTAAATTTTAGCTCGTTTCGGATGTCCAATTCAACATCCCTGTCATATGGAATTCGATACTAAAAAGAAATGCTGACTGGCCAGTCTACCTATACAGATTTGACCATATAACAGATTTTATGGCAAAACAAGTTCAACTTAAAGGTAATTTTTTAATTTGTCTTGATTTTTAGCAATGTTTTTATGACTAAAGAAAGCTTTCAATTGTTCGATTTGCCTTCATAGACTTAAAGTGATTTTTTGACAAAACTTTGAATAATATTAGTAATAAAAATCTTCTCGACCAAAAATCAAATTTTTGACTAAACTACAATATGTTTTTGGCACAAAATCGATTTTTGTGAAAAAATAACCATATAAGGGCGTCGAATTAAAAGTTTTTGGAACCCTCTCAAATAGGTTTCCATGTATCAATCTCCAAATAGTGAAAAATCTTCTTATATAAAACGTGTAATGTGAGGGCTAACTTATGAAGGTACGATCCAAACCCTTAAAGGACCAGTCCAGTAATTTACAATCATATGAAAAATGATATATTCGGAAAGATCATGAAAAATGGAGCATTTTTTGTTTTTACGGTATCATCTGAATCGTTGTAGTTTTCGAGATAATTGCGTTTGAAATTTTGAATTTGTTACAAGCTCTTCGTTGTAATACACAAATTCAAAAAAGTTTGTGCATTACAACAAAGACATTGTNGAAAACATGAATCAGCATTTTCGTTTCAATAACCCAAAACAATGTTCAAATTGGATAATTTTGGTGTCATTTTGTTCGCCTCATTTAGCTATAAAAAGTTGCTACAATGTTCATTTTATGAAAATTGAAAAAATCGATTTTTCCGCAAAAAATTCAAAAAAGTTTGTGTATTACAACGAAGAGCTTGTAACAAATTCAAAAGTTTCAATATTTTTTGAATCAATCTTCTTTCTGGATCCTTATAAAAAGCTCTTTTTTGAGTGTCGACAAGCCTATCCACAGATATAAGTTAACAACATACAATTTTTCTTTGAATGCATTAATTTTTTATCATGCATCCCCCTGTACCCCCCTGAAAGGACATTCATCCATCGATCTTGAGGGACCGGTGTACACCCTCTACTGGTAAACTATAACATAAATGCTAACAATACTAAAACGACGTCTCAAATTTTAGACTTTGTAATTAAAAATGTATTTTTAGCACCAATGCATGGCGCTGATTTACCATATTTCTTTGGAAAATTCTTATTTGCTGTTTTGGAGCCTGATCAAAATGATTTGAAATTACAAAATTCTTATATAAATGCTATAGCTAATTTTGTCAAAACAGGGTAAGATTTTGATTTAAAATTTTCTGGACCACAATCAAAATTAGAAGATTTATGAAAAATCTCTAAGGGTCTATCCAAAAATTCAAAATTTTTTTTCGAATCTTTTTTGTTATTGTAAAATGATTAGAGCATAAAATTTTTCTCTAATTTCTCAATTTTTAGAAACCCTTCAACTCGCCGCAACAACTGGCCATCTTTGCAAAAAGGACAGCCACTTGGCTTTATGAGAATAGCACCCAAAATGAAATATGTGGAAAGACTGCCCTATTATGAAAAAGCAGCCAATTTTTGGTCAAATTTTGCCAAGAAATATAGATTTGATTTAATAAGAGGGATTTATCGAGATACCAAAAAACCGAAGGCACAGCTTTAACTTCAAATTTTTTAATTTGTACAATTTTTCTCAGATTCATACATATCTTATGGCTTTTATAATTTTGTTTGTTGTTTTCTGTATATATTGTTAATATAAGGCCGAAAATAAAAAGTTCGATTAATTTTATCCTAAAATAAACATTAAAGCACATCGAAGTATTTTTTTTTTGTAAAAACTTTTGAGAGGTAGAAAAATGGTTCGATTCGAACGGTTGGATCAAAAAATCGATAAAACTATTATTTGCTTACGCATATGACTGTCCTCTTATATGAATTTGCTTAGTGGCCGTGCCAAGGAAGAAACACAGTTTGAAAAGGTGATGACCTAGGTCTATTTGTTTTCCCCTATTTTGTCCATCTTTTTGGACTTTCAAAATAAATTATTTGTAAATTTTTTCTAACAAGATTTTTACAGCACCCTAAATTTTTAAAAATTTTCTCTTAAAGGACCAGTCCAAGCGGAAAAAGTTGTTATTTTTGTTGATATTCGAAAAGTTCATAACAAATGGAGTATTTTTTGTTTTTACGGTAAATTCTGAATCGTTGTCGTTTTAGAGATAATTGTGTATAAAGTTGGTGATTTGAACTGTTGTATATTACAACGAAAACATGTATCTGATAGTTTTTTCCCTGAATCAATAAAATCTGTATATTGAAAAGAAAATAATTCAAAATCCTTGAACATTTAGAAATAAATATAACATTTTTTATAATTCGTCTAGACGAATAAAATGGCACCAAAATTATACAGTTTGAAAATTATTTTGGATTATCGAAACGAAAATTTTCAAATGTTTTCGTTTCAATAACCCAAAATAACTTTCAAAATGGATAATTTTGATGCCATTTTATTCGTCTCGACAAGTTATAAAAAAATGCTTTTCTAAATGTTCAAGGATTTTAAATTATTTCTTTTCAATGTACAAGATTTTATTGGTTCAAGGAAAAACTATCAAGTACACGTTTTCGTTGTAATACGCAAAATTTCAAAAATCGCTAACTTCATACGCAATTACCTCAAAAACGACAACGATTCAGAATTTACCATAAAAGCAAAAAAATGCTCCATTTTTATGAGCTTTCCGAATATCAACAAAAATGGCAACTTTTTTCCACCCGGATTGGTGCTTAAAGGGGAGGGGGTAAAATTACGGTACATCGATAGCGAAAAAATTTTTTTGAATTTTTGCAAAAAATGACCCTACTACCCCTAATTTATGCGAAAAATCGATTGCGCGCATTCCCGAAGTTTGAAAATGCTTCCCTGATCCTAAATCAGGGAAATAAGGGCGTGTATTGAAGCTAAAATATGAAAATTTTAGATTTCTCTTCTAAAAACCGACTTTTTAGACTAATTTCTAGGCGTAAATCGATTGCGCGCATTCCCGAAGCTTGAAAATGCTTCCTTGACCCTGATTCAGGGAAATAAATGTGTGTATTGAAGCAAAAATATGAAATCTAAAATTTTCATATTTTCGCTTCAATACACAATTTTATTTCTCTGATTCAGAGTCAGGGAAGCATTTTCAAACTTCGGGAATGCGCACAATCGATTTTTTGCATAAAATTAGGGGTAGTAGGGTCATTTTTTGCAAAAATTCAAAAAAATTTATCTACCGACTTACCGTAATTTTACCCCCCTCCCCTTAAAAATTTTTTTAAGATGTGGGTCCAATTTTTATCATTATTTTCTATATTTTTATATCTTTCTAATGGTGAAGTAAACCCAGGCCCAGTAGTTCAAACAAGTTATGGAGAACTTCAAGGATTTACTATTAATTTAGAAAATGGCCAAGAAGCTAATATTTTCCTAAAAATTCCTTTTGCTCTACCACCAATTGGTAATTTAAGATTGGAAGTAAAATTTTAGTTTTTTTAACAAATTTTTTGTTTATTAGTAAAAATTGATAATTCAAATTGAAATCTTTTTTGTGACAAATTGAATCAAGATACACACTACGAAAAAATTTGGCGTGGCGACAGTTGAGGACGAGCACTTGAGGATGAGACACTTGAGGATGGCTATTTAGGACGGCCATTTGAGGATGGGACATTTGAGGACGGGACATTTGAGGAACAAAGGTGGGATATGTTTTTTAGGTCCTAAATAACACCCATCCTCAAGTATTCCGCCCTCAAATGTCCCGTTTACAAATGGCCGCCCTCAAATGTCCCATCCTCAAATGTCCGTCCTCAAGTGCTCGTCCTCAAGTGTCAAGTCCTCAAATAGACATCCTCAAATGTCTCATCCTCAAGTGCCCGTCCTCAACTATCGCCACGCCAAAAATTTTACTCAAAATTCACTCTTATAGAAACCCAAAGCACCAGAAAAATGGCAAGGCACCCTAAATGCCACAAGTTTTGGCCCTGCTTGCATCCAGCATGGCCGACAAACTGGATATACTGATGTGAGCGAAGATTGTTTGCATTTAAATATTTTTGCACCGCATGAAAAGCCTACAAATCCAGAAAAGTATCCAGTCCTAGTTTGGGTACATGGTGGAGGATGGGTGGCAGGAGGAGCTGTGTCACATGGCTATAGTGGTTTAGCTAATCGATTTGTAACACATGGGATTGTTGTGGTGACAATACAGTATCGGCTAGGTCCACTAGGTGAATTTTGGAATTGCTGTTAAATTCTTAAAGAAATTTTTTATACCTTTCTTCACTCCTTCATCAGTGGTATAGCCAAAAGGTGGAAGAACAAGGCTATCCCATTTTCATCCGTTCCTGAAAAAATTGAAAAATTTCTCTTGGGGGATCAAGATATTTTTACCGATTTTGAAAAACTACAATATCTCTACCTGGAAAAATTTTTGCCAAAAATTCCCATCTTTCAAATTAACTACAATACCCCCCCCCCCNCTGCAACAGGAGATGAACGTTTCCCAGGAAATCTAGGCTTATGGGACATGAGAGCCGCTCTAAAATATCTCAAAAAGAATATTGCCAATTTTGGTGGCAATCCCAATAAAATTACTCTAATGGGAGGAAGTGCTGGTTCGGCAAGTGTTTCGATGTTATCTATGTCACCTTCGACTAGAGGCAAGTAGACCAAACATTTTTTACAAATTTAGATCTTTTTGCACAATTTTTTATATATAAATTTAGATCTTTTTGAGCAAGCTATTCAAATTAGCGCTTCCCCCTTTGCAGAATGGACTACGAGTAATAGAGTTATAGCAGAAACTGATAAGTTAGCAGAACAGTTAGGATGTAAAATGAAAGATTCATTGGAGTTGAAAAGGTGCTTAAAAAATAAGACAGTTGATGAAATTCAAGATGCTGTTGAAGTTGTGGTGAGTATCTTAACTGCAGGATGTCCATATAATTTTTTCGATAATGGTGCAATTTTTTAATCTTAGAGTGAAATTGATGCGAAAATTTTTTATCTAAGGGTGAAAATTTCATTCTCAACGACCCCCAGAAGGAGGTTGTTGAGGATGAAATTTTCACCCCCAAAAGGGTTCGTTGAGGATAAAAAGGATCATTGAGGGTGAAATTTCACCCTAAAAGATGAAATCTGAACACCCCTGCGTACGAATCAGGTATTGCCTTTTAAAATTTATGTTTTTAGGGTACCAGTCGCTACGACCTCAACGTCGTCCTTTTTGGACCTCGTCTTGATGCTGACTTTTTCCCTAATGACTATCCTGACCTCATCAAAGAATCTCCGAAAAAGCCAACTATGCTAGGCATGGCTGCTGAAGAAGGAGGATTTTTCAGTGCATAATATTTTTTATTTTTCATTTCAAATTTTAATATTTAGCCATTCTTGGCTTGGCTAGAAGCTTAAACGAACTCTATATTCCAAAAGATCAATTTAAGAACTATAAAAGGAATAAATTGGTGAAATTTATAAGAAATATTGTAGCCCCCGAAATTGCGTTTGGTGAGAAGAAAGCCAAAGAAGCTCAAAATAAGATTATTGATTTTTATGTGAATAAACAAGTTCCAGAAGAGCCAGATTATAAATTTTGGTTACAACGATACACACAGGTAAACATTGAAATATTAAAAAATTGAATTATTTTATAGCTCTTTTCGGATATTGGCTTCAACATTCCTATTTTAAAAGAAGTTCAATATAAAAGAGAATATGATTGGCCAGTTTATTTATACCTATGGGAACATTTTAACCCTGAGAATTTCGAAAAAGACCTTCCTATAAAAGGTATTTATTTATTCATAAAAGTAGATACATATGAAGTGATCCCCCTAGGGTGGAGCTAGGCAGTGGCGGAGCCGGCAGGGGCCATGCCTTTAAGAAAAATGGTATTTTTGGACGAAATTTGAAAAATTTCAAGGAGGAGGAGGGTAAGAATCAAGGGCTGATCTCCGAAAAAAATTTTTTGCCCAAACAGCCTATATAGGGGTAAAATCATTCGAAAATCGATTGCGCGCATTCCCGAAGCATGAAAATACTTTCTTGATCCTGATTCAGGAAAATAAATGTGTGTATTGAAGCGAAAATCGAAAAATTTTCAAATTTCTCCATCAAAATCATATTCCTGGGGGTAATTTCATGCGGGGAATCGATTGCGCGCATTCCCGAAGCTTGAAAACGCTTTATGATTTTGAGGGAGAAATCTCAGAAGTTTTCGATTTTCGCTTCAATACACACATCTATTTTCCTGAATCAGGGTCAAGGAAGCATTTTCACGCTTCGGGAATGATGCGGAAAAATCCATAGCTACGCCACTGTCCTAATCATACCAAATTTAGGAGCATTTCATGGAATAGAATACCCATACCTTTTTGACTTCTTCCTCACTGGAAAATTTGAATTTGATGAAAATGACAGGAAAGTCCAAAAACTTTTTATTGATTCGATAGCTAATTTTGTGAAAAATGGGTAATACATTGCCGATATAAGCATTTTTTTGATTGATATTTCTAAAAATTTTAGTAACCCATCTACTGATAATATGACTTGGCCACCACTGGATAAAGAACATATGTTCAGACACTTGAGCCTCAGTAAAAAACCTGCAATAAAAGAACACTTCTTTATAGACAGACTAAATTTCTGGCTGCTCATGACGAAAAATTATGACTTTGATATTATTAGGGGTATTCATAAGGAAACTTTATTGTCAAAGGATGAGTTGTAGTTATTATTTTATAAGTACCAGGAGCCGAGCGCTTCGCGATTTAGCCGAGAGTGACTCCGAGCGTAGCTCCCCGTTGGTATATACTCATATAAAATTTTTTTTGTTCGATTACGATATTTTGCGTAAAATATCTCCTATATAAAAATTGGCCGATTTGGTCCTTTTCTGTGATCAAAATTCAAAAATTTCTTCGTATTCGTGTTCCTTTACCCGAAAATCCCCGTGTACAAAAAATCAACCGACTTGGAGAACTGGATTTTTTCGACTTGATCCCCCAAGGGGTAAAAAGTGAAAAAAAACTGTCTCCGATTTCGATGATTTTGGTGTCAATCGTCTTCTCTCATCAGCCCCTACAACTTTTGCAATCGCGTTTCGGGTTTAAATCAAACGTTCCCGAGATCGTCCGTGCAAATACATAGACAAACATTAAGGGTCGCCACAAGCACGGCACAAGCTATCGTACGAAAGTACGCCGGCCCCACAAGCTATCGTACCAAATCATCGTGCCATCGTAAAATTAACGTAAAGGTACGATGAAATCGCCACAAGCTGTCGTGCGATGGTACGACGCAGTACGATGGCATCGTACCAAATTCGTATGATAGCTTGTGGCGATTTCATCGTACCTTTACATTAATTTTACGATGGCACGATAATTTGGTACGGTAGCTTGTGCCGTTGCTTGTGGTGGTACGATAGCTTGTGCCGACCCTAAACGTTTAATGTAGTAGGATAATTATTTCAAGCCATTAATTAAAAATTAATAAAATAAAATTTTTTTATATGCATATTTTTCTTCCAATAAGTCCAGGGCGTCGAAGACATTGACGGCTACAGCATTTATTATTATTCGAGCATCTTGTACCACTTGGTCTGCAACTAATCTAAAATATTTTTTGTAAGCGACAACTAATTATTTCTTACTTGTCTTTTAGCCACATCATGATTATCATAATCTAGGCCACCTTCTCCATTGCTATTATCATGATTATTATTAAATTCATCGTAGTCACTGCCACTTTGATCATTATTATTGTAGATGTTATCATCATCGTCGTCTAATGAATCGACTGTAAGTGAATCGACTGTAGAGTAAAATAAAATAATTGGAATAATGAGTAACAAGAGTTTCATGTTTTATAAAAAAATTTTAAAAATGAATATTGTGATCATACATGTAGTGGGGGTCCAGATTTTAGAAGCTATAGTGAGGAGCCTTATGTTTTCCATTTTTTAGTGTGGGAGAGGGAAAGGCCCCTATCTAGACTCCCCTCTCCAACACACACATACCCTTTCTCCCTTTCGAATAGGGTATCCATATCATTTTTTCGATGAGGAAATGAGCAAGAGTTTCCCTTCACACTCAGAATCAATCGATAGTAAAAAAAAGTTTATTAAAAAAACGACACCAAAAGTTAAAAATCGGTATTTTTGAAATTACCCCACAGGTTTGAGCCGACATACCTCGGGTGATATATTTTTGGAAAGCCCCTTTCAAGACAAATATTTGAGAGGCAAAATTAAAATCGAAAACTTTTTTGTAAAAATTTTGAGCAGGAAGTACCGATTTTAGGCCTATGCCAACTAGTTAAAAAAACACCATACCGTCTGGGAGTGGTGTTAAATGTTTTCAAATGATTAAATCTAACCTTTAAATACTATTCAAATTTGTTTATAATTTAAAATGTATGATCATCACTACAAATATAGATTTGGGATAAACATTTTTATAAAAACAAGTTTGATTACATCAATAACAATAAGATGAAGCACCATTTAACGGGTGATATATTTTTGGAAAGCCCCTTTCAAGACAAATATTTGACAAACAGCATCTGATGATCAAAAATTTATTGATATAATAGGGTAATAAATTATATTTGTTTAAATTTCTTTACAAAACATGCTTATTTTAAACATCGTAGAATTGGCAAACCAATAGTTGTTGACAAATAAACTTATTTATAATATCATATTTTGATTCTAAAAAGTATCCTTGGCGCAATAAAAGTTCTTGTCTGGGTCTAAAAAGTACAGAGAGTTTCAGCACAACTACCTATCACAGAAAGTTGAATATCTCCGCGATTTTTGGGTAAAAATAATTCACCTCTGTCTGGAGTCAAACCCAGCTCCATTAGATTCAAAGTCAAACGCGCTACCAACTGCGCCATTGAGGCTTGTTTTTCCGATTTTCAAACTTTACTTATTTTATATTCTTTTTCACAAAAAAGCATTAATGCACTTTCTCAAAATGCTCTTTTTTGTATGTCGTAGCCACTCGAGTATAAAAATTGAGTTGCCACTCATAGCCACTCGAGTATAAAAATTGAGTTTCTAGTTTCCACTCAATTTTTATATAGGAGTGTATGGGAAAATTCTTCAAATAAAAAGGTTATGTATTTTTTGTAAAATTGCTGAGAAAATTTGTTTCTGATTATATATTTTTATAAAAACTACTTGAAAATAAGCCTTATAGGCTACGTCCACAATAAAAAAGGCCTCATTAAAAAAGAATACAAAATAAAAAAGTTATGAGTTTTTTAAGCATTATAATATACCGTAAAACTTCTAATAGAACCCCAAGTAAACGTAAAAATTCTCTTAAAAATCGAATTTAAATCGGATTTCTTCGAGCGAGCAATTTTTGGATAACGGGTGACAAATACAAATCAGGAATAGTTTAATTTTGCGCTATTAGCTATAAATATATATCATTGTGTTAACATTCAAATATTATTTGGTAGCTTATTGCCTGTAGTTTATTTATAGCTATATTAAAGATATTGATTAATTTATTATGTTTTAGAAAAATGGCACCGAAAGAAGACGACCTCAAATCGTGTGTGTACAAGTTCTACTCCGGCCATCAGGAATCTGGAATGCAATTCACTGCAAAACACTTTATGGATGAGGGAGTTTCGAAATCGACTATTTATGACATCCTTAAGCGTTATGAAGACAATTTGCCCGCTGAACGTCAATCTGGCTCTGGGCGAATCGCCAAGATCTTTACTCCGAAGAAGTTTGAGCAATTGAAGAAGGATTTTGACCAAAAGGATGGAATCTCACAGCGTCAAGCGGCAAAAAAGTATGGATGCGGTCAACAAATGATAACACATATGCATATGTGATTTTTTTTTAAGCATATGTGATATCATTTGTTGACTGCATCCATACTTTTTTGCCGCTTGACGCTGTCCATCCTTATGGTCAAAATCCTTCTTCAATTGCTCAACCTTTTTCAGAGTAAAGATCTTGACGATTCGTCCAGAGCCAAATTGACGTTCAGCGAGCAAATTGTCTTCATAGCGCTTGAGGATGTCATAAATGTTCGAAAACTCCTTCATCCATAAAGTGTTTTGCAGTGAATTGCTTTCCAAATTCCTGGTGGTCGGAGTAGAACTTGTACACACACGATTTGAGGTCGCCTTCTTTCGGAGCCATTTTTCTAAAACATAATAAATTAATCAATATCTTTAATATAGCTATAAATAAACTACAGGCAATAAGCTACAAAATAATATTTGAATGTTAACACAATGATATATATTTATAGCTAATAGCGC
>OZJO01007354.1:0-37473 GCA_900406225.1 Acrobeloides nanus
ATATAACGTTTTGTTGTTTTAAGATTTTGTGTGTGCTTTTTAAACATTTGGTCTTTTGGCGGGGAAGTCTTTTATTGGATAATTACGAAAGAGATGGGCTTGTGCAGATTCCATGGAATCTTCACAAAAATGACCATGATTCAGGGAAATAGATGTGTGTATTGAAACGAAAATCGAAAAATTTTCGGTTTCCTGCCTCAAAATCATCTTCCTGGGGGTAATTTTATGCGAGGAATCGATTGCGTGCATTCCCGAACCCTGAAAATGCCTCCTTGACCCTGATTCAGGGATATGTGTAATGAAGCGAAAATGAACTAAAATTCGAATTTTCGCCAGAAAACCGGCTGTCTAGGGGGAGTTCATTTTCGTTTCAATACATCCACTCCTTTCACTGAATCAGGATCAGGGAAGCGTTTTCAGGTCCCCTCCCCTTATGTTGTTGCCCAAAAAACATGAGGGTTGTCTACAAATTTGTTCACCATTTTATGCGAATTTCTATGAAAAACGGGAGGGGGTATCGAAAAAGTCGATTTTGGAACAAAAAAATGATTTTTTCCGGGAAAGTGGTGTTCTACAAAGTTGTCGCCCATGAAATTTCGCGTTGAAATGACCCCTCATTGATGATTTTTAACTGTGTACGAAAAAAGTTATAGTTGATTTTATGCGAATTTCTATGAAAATGAAAAAATTTCATTTTCTCGATTTCGGGGGGGGGGCGTGCTGAAAAGAATCTTTCTTGGCGTGCTTTTATCGGCTTCTTCCGGTATATCCGAAAAGCGCTTCCCTGATTCAGGGAAAGCGTATTATGTACGGTCATCGGCTGAGTAGTATTACATTTCAGAAACCGGAAATCCCAACCACTCGAAAATATTTGACTAGCTATATGTTAATTCGAAGAAGAAGATTCCTTTCACATTTCTCGATTCGACTGGCGCCACGTTAATTCAGTTATTTCCATTTTGGCTCAATTAATTTGATTGACTCACCGTTGCTTTCTCATTTTCCAATTGCTGCCGGGTCCACGCCCCACCACCCTGCTGAATTGTGTGCGCATTGCCGGAAGGAATTCCTGAGTGCCATCGGTTCAGTCATGCGCGTCAAACATTCCACCCCTATTATTCCGACTACGTAAGGCAGATCGGCTTCCTCCCTCTCCATATTTTTGTTTGGCTAATTTCTTGTAACTTTTTGAGTCGCTTCTTCCAGTATGTCCGAAGGAATGTTTCTTTGATTCAGGGAAGGTGTATTGTGTATTGAAGCGAAAAGTTTCAAAAATGCGAATTTTGCCTAAAAATGACCCCTTTTTTAGGTTAAAAATGTGCAGGGAAAGAAAAAGCGTTGTTTTTAGACCAAAATATGTTATTTTCGCGCCAATATACAGCTTTTTTTCTTTAATCCAAGGATTTTTATAAATGTCAAATTCGGATTTCCCGCAAATTTTTAGGTTGTTTTTAGACAAAAATCACATTTTTGCGACTTTTCGCTTCAATACACAGGCCTTCCCTGAATCAGGGAAGCGTTTTTTTCGCTTCGAAAATGTCCAATTCGGATTCCCCACAAATTTTTAGGTCGTTTTTAGGCAAAAATGGCATTTTTGCGACTTTTCGCTTCAATACACAGGCCTTTCCTGAATCAGGGAAACGTTTTTTCGTTTCGAGAATGTCAAATTTGGATTCCCCATATGTTTTTACCCTCTATAGGCATAGTTTACCAGTAGGGGGATACACCGAACCCTCATGATGGATGGATGAATGACTATAAAGGCGGAAGGTCCGAGGATGAGTGGTGAGGGGGGGGGGGGGNGGGGGGGGGGGGGGGGGGGGGGGGGGGGGGGGGGGGGGGGGGGGGGGGGGGGGGGGTACTGTACCCCCTTGGTAACCTTTGCCTATAGGGGTCATTTCCAGAAAAAATTGGTAGCCCCCTATTGTGTAGTAGCTCCAAAAATCCTAATGGTCCCCCATTATAATTTTTTACAAAAAAATGTCTAAAATTTCCCATTTTCACCAGAAATTTTCAAATTTTCCCATTTTTTTCACCAAAAATATCAAAAATTTTCTATGTTTTTCAACAAAAATTGTAATTTTCATTGCATTTTCAGTTTGAAAACAAGCATGATAAAAATTCGTGCCTGCGGCGCTGGTTTTTGTGACTAGTCCGGTCGGAAAAAAGTTGCCATTTTTGTTGATATTCGGAAAGTTCATGAAAAATGGAGCATTTTTTGTTTTTATGGCATCTTCTAAATTGTTGTAGTTTTTGAGATAATTGTGTGAAGTTGGCGATTTTTGAAATTTTATGTATTACAACGAAAACATGAACACAATAGTCAAATTCCTGAACCAATAAAAATCTGTATATTGAGAAGAAAATAATTCAAAATCCTTGAGCATCTAGAAAAAAATAAATACAGCATTCTGTATAACTCGACGAGACGAATAAAATGACACAAAAATTATCCAATTTGAAAATTGTTTTAGGTTATTGAAACGAAAACATGAATCAGAATTTTCGTTTCAATAACCCAAAACAATTTTCTAATTGGATAATTTGGGTGTCATTTTATTCGTCTCGTCGAGTTATACAGAATGCTGTATTTATTTTTTTCTAAATCTTCAAGGACTTTGAATTATTTTCTTCTCAATATACAGATCTTTATTGGTTCAGGATTTTGACTATTGCGTTCATGTTTTCGTTGTAATACACAGACGAAACTTCACATGCGATTATCTCGAAGCCGTTAACGATTCAGAATTTACCGTAAAAACAAAAAATGCTCCATTTTTCATGAACTTTCCGAATATCAACAAATTATGGCAAATTTTTTCCGGAAGTGGACTGGTCCTTTAAAACAAAGACACATTTGTTGAACAACAAATTCCAATTTTCAAAACTATTATAAAAAACTACTTTTCCCGGAACTCAAAAGGCGCCAAAAGACTTCCTTGTGATTCGATTAAAATACCTTGATGTCGTCGTATTTTGGTCGAAATCGCGCAGCAACTTTTTATCAACATAGTTGAAAATCTTATGCGGTGTGTTGACACACCCAATTACCGCGTGGACCCAACAAAAAAACGGAATGGAATGTGCACATTGGATTAGAGCCATCTCCATTCAAATTAGACGACCTTTAGGCGCCAATTTTTGACAGTTTCTTTATTATTATTAAAGGACCAGTCAAGTTTTAACAAAAATTTTATAAGAAAGTTCAAGTTGGGGCGATCAACTTTTGCGTTGGAAGTAAATTCGAATTTGTTTACCCTTTTGAGATAAATGAGAAACAAAATTGCATAAAACATTTTGTGCATTGAAACGAAGTGCCTGATCATCAATATGATCTATGTATTGAAACGATTGATCAAATTCAATAGATTTCTATTATTTTTTGTTGCCAATGAATTGGACTCATGAAGAGCTATCTAACGAGTGGTCGATGTCCATATTTCGTATGTTGGAGAAGCTGAGATAAAAAATAGGGTCAGAAAGGTCGCAAAAAATCAATTTTTTAACCCTATTTTTTATTTCGCTTCTCCAACATACGAAATATGGACATCGACCACTCGTTGGATAGCTCTTCGTGCAGAACAATCGATTGGCAACAAAAAATCTAGTGAGTTTGATCAATCGTTTCAATACACAGATCATATTGATGATCAATCACTTCGGTATAGGGTCTAATGGAACGAAGAGGATGGAACGATACGAATGAAACGATATAATGAAGTGAAACAAAATTCAGGGTTTTCGTGTCAATACTCAGGCAAATTCAAACCCGAATTGTTTTAACGAATTTTTCAATTTTTGTCGAATTTTAACGATTTTTTAATTTTTGACGAATTTTTCGATTTTTGAAAAATTCCACAAAAATCTAAAAATTCGTCAAAAATTGAAAAATGTGCTAAAAATTGAAAAATTCATCAATTTTTGACGAATTTTTCGATTTTTTATTTTTTGACGAATTTTCGATTTTTGTGGAATTTTTTCAATTTTGATTCTTGGAAATTTTCACGCAAAGCTTTTCATTCGTATCGTTTCAAACCTTTCGCTTCGTTTGAGTAAACGAAAGGTTTGAAACGATATGAAACGAAACAAAATTCAGGGTTTTCGTGTCAATACTCAAGCAAATTCAAACACGAATTGTTTTGATTCTTGTAAATTAGTTTCAGGCAAATTTTTTCATTTGTGTCGTTTCATTCGTATCGTTTCAAACCTTTCGTTTCGTTTAAGTCTACCCCATCATTTCGCATCAATCCCTTCGTTTCAATACACAAACTCGTTTAAATTTTTCATACAATTTTGTTTCTCATTTATCTCTTCAGGATTAACGAATTAGAATTTACTTCCAAAGCAAAAGTTGATCGCCCCAACGTGAACTTTCTTATAAAAAATTTTGCTCCAAACTCGACTGGTCCTTTAAACGCCCAAGTTCAAATAGGAAAATGCATCAGTCTCGATATGGGGCTTGGTTTGGCTTATCTTTGATGCATATATTGGAATGCTGCTAATAAATTTGATGACGCTGCGGTTTGTGGTGGCTATCGGAGGAGTTGTCAGTGTGCATGAAAAAGAAGTTGATGGTTTTCCCGCATGTTAACATCGATCGGTTGGAGATTGGTTTGGAAAAACGGGGCTTCCGGTGGCATGTCTGTGTCCACATATTTGGATTGCGAAGTCGTCGATGAGGCACAATTCTTGGCATGCATGGCCATTTAAAGCTGGAAGTCGGGGCTTTTTGGAAGAAGAAAGAAAGACGAGAAAGGCCGCTCCTTCTTCTTCTTCTTTTTCGAATTGTTGAATCTTCTATGGAAGTTTTTCATGCTTCCTCCTCCTGCTCAAATCAATGCTGCGAGTCACGAAAACGTTTCATCTCCCCATGGGGATTGCCACCAAAGGATTGGTGTCGGCGCTTTTTCGGTCCTCTNCTTCTTCTTCTTTTTCGAATTGTTGAATCTTCTATGGAAGTTTTTCATGCTTCCTCCTCCTGCTCAAATCAATGCTGCGAGTCACGAAAACGTTTCATCTCCCCATGGGGATTGCCACCAAAGGATTGGTGTCGGCGCTTTTTCGGTCCTCTTTGAGCCAGCAGCTAAACAAACGTTTACTCTGCTGGATCTCTTCGGTAGGTCGTATAGCGAGTCCGTTTGGGGGCATCGCCCGAGGCGTCAAGACTCTACCATGACTTTCTTCTTCTCCTGCTGCTGCTTCTTTTTCTTCCGGATTTCGTGGCTTTTCTTCGCTTTCCGGCTTTTTCATTCTTTTAAATAGAGAAACGACGACAGCAAGTGCACAAGACAATCCCTGCCTTATTTGGCCGAGAAGAAGAAGAAAGAGTTGTCCTTGAATGGGAGCTTGTTAACCGACGACCGAGACCAACCTAACTTTGGCCCCCAACCAACATTTTCACGCCTCAGCAGAGTAACTTTTTCTTATTTGGCAACAAGCATGCAAATTTTCGGCTATTTTTAATGCTTTTCTTGGGAATTCTAATAGTTTCCTTTTTTCTTCGTTTCAAGAAATGTTTTTTATGTTGGTCACTAGGTGGTTCGAAGAGACCAATTTGGTTCATGATTTTTATTTTTTCTCTACATCAGTGGTGTAAAAACAAGGGGTGAAGGGTCGATTTATATTCATCTTTCCGATCTTAGCTTAAAAAACTATTTCAAAAAATTTTCTGATAGTTTTTGACATAAGTTATGAAAGTCGATTTTCGACCCCGGTGGACCCTCCAAGCAGTGGCGTAGGATGAAAAATGAAACGATTTGCCTGAAACTGATTTACAAGAATCAAAACTTGACACGAAAACCCTGAATTCTGTTTCATTTCAAATCTTTCGTTTCGTTTACTCAAACGAAAGGTTTGAAACGATACGAATGAAACGAAATAATGGAGCGAAACCAAATTCAGGGTTTTCTTGTCAATATTTAGGCAAACTCAAACCTGTATTGAAATTTCACGACGTCTAGCGTTCACCCTCATGCAGCGCGTTAAACGTCTTGAATTCGAGATGGCGTCTCGACATCGTTTGAATTAGTTGGAGTATTAACACGAAAACTCTGAATTTTACATTTTTTACAAAAATACGCTTAATTATTAGGTGTATTTAAAAAAGAAAAACAGCATTGCTTATAGCGAGACGAACAAAATGACACCAAATTTATTCAATTTGATAATTGTTTTGGGTTATTGAAACGAAAACCCTGAATCAGAATTTTCGTTTCAATAACTCAAAACAGTGATCAAATTGGCTAAATTTAGTGTCGTTTTGTTCGTCTCTTCGAGTTATAAACGAATGCCGTCTTTCTTTTTTAAATATGCCAAATAATTAGGCGTATTTTAAAAAATGTAAAATTCAGGGTTTTCGTGTCAATACTCCGACTAATTCAAACGATGTTGAGACGATTCGAGACGCCGTCTCAGATTCAAGACGTTTAGTGTCTCGAATTAATTGTAATTCGAGACTCTTAGCGTCTCTCTGGTTAGTGCGCAACCCAAGTTTCATGAATTTCCCTGAATTTCAATAAAATCGTACTTATTGAAGCGAAAGGATCGAACCGAAGACGTTTGAAATGACGAGACGAACAAAACGAGACCAAATTTATCCAATTTGATAATTGTTTTGAGTTATTGAAACGAAAACCCTGAATCAGAGTTTTCGTTTCAATAACCCAAAACAATTATCAAATTGGATCAATTTGATCTCATTTTATTCGTCTCATAGAGCTCTAAAAAATGCTGCCATCTTTGTTTTTTAAATAGACCCGTAACTCGACAAAATTTCAAAAAAAGTTGAATTGTTCAGGGACCTTTAACAAGTTATAATATCTCATTTATTTTTTAATTGGCAAGATGAGAGAGCCGCTTTTTTTCTATTTCTCTTTTAAAAATTTAAAAATCATTTAAACCGCACTCACGAATCAAGCTCATTACATTTCCAGCTTTGATGGATGAGGAACGAGAATGAGGAATGAATAAATGAATGAATGTGAGAACTATCAGAGGAGCGAAAAAAAGAAAGGTGAGAAAGCCCTCATATCATTTCAGACGTCTTCTTCCGTTCGAGCCAATGTGGCCCAACGAAATAATCTCAGTGCGATATTTTTCGAGTTATTTCGCCCCTGGCCGAGGAAGAAGAGACTTCATTGTCGTTCGTCGAGAGGTCAACCCCACTTTGTCTCCATTTTGCTTTTGTTGCTGCTACACTGATGGCTGATGGCCATTGTCGCGCCTTGTTCTTTCTCGACTTTTATTCATCCACTTTTGAAATTCCCGGCATTCCTTCATTTTTCAACCTCATTTTTGCCGTCGGCAACAGCGGACGAATTGTGGAATTGTTGTGTGTGTGTTTATATGTGAGGAGTGTGCAGCAATTAATGATGGCGGCACAACAACTGGGGGGAACCAAAAAT
Source organism: Acrobeloides nanus (assembly GCA_900406225.1). Taxonomy (NCBI): domain Eukaryota; kingdom Metazoa; phylum Nematoda; class Chromadorea; order Rhabditida; family Cephalobidae; genus Acrobeloides; species Acrobeloides nanus. The sequence goes on from OZJO01007354.1 coordinate 7,404, forward strand.
TTCGCTAAACTTGCCGCCAAATAATGGCCGATTTAAAAAGCCACCCACCACGCATTTTCACCTTTTTTCATAAGCTTATTTTTTATGCATGGTTTTTTCAGGAAGGCAATTTTCCAGGAAAAAATTTCAATCAATTTTGGGTTTGCTTTAAGTGCAACACAACGTTGTGATTTTTTACTAGTTTAATGCAGTAGGGATTTTGCAATGCATTCCTGAGTGGTCGTATTGGCGGGGAAATAAGTTTAGTTATAACTAATCTTGATGAGGCTGCGCACTAAACGTCTCGAACAGGTAGGCGAGACGCTAGACATCGTTTGAATTGGTTTGTATATTGACACGAAAACATGATTTTTTTAAAAACGTATCCAAATGGGTCGAGCGATAGCTCAAAAAATTCCTTAGCGCATGCTGAGTAACTTTAGTTTTCACCACTTTTTATGAAAACCTTTGTTTCGAAGAAAAATCTTATAAACTTTTTGTTTTTTTTTGTTCGAGATTTTGAGTTTTGATATCACACGTTTTTAAAAAAATCATGTTTTCGTGTCAATATACAAATCAAGCTTCTCGAATTAGTGGTAAGTCGAGACGCGTTTAGCGCCTCGACCACCTATTCGTCGACGTTTAGTGTGCAGACTGAAACACATTGCCTTATATAGATTTCGCAATGCATCCCTGCGTGGTCGTGTAAATTCTCAGAAGGTGTCACTAAATCGAGATGTCACTAAATCCAAATTTGACTGTAGTAATAATTAATCCCTTTTCCCATCAATACGACCACGCAGGGATGCATTGCGAAATCTTTATAAGGCGGCGTATTTCGTCACAATTTAATGAATCGAGATGGAAGGAAAAACATTAGACCATAAAGTGTCTTTTACCGCGTAGGTGCGGTTGGTTTATTTTTTGAATACACTGATTAGTACTGATTTTTGTATTATCTGTGGTACCGTCTCAAAAAAATTTTCGTAGACCCCCTCAAAAAATTTTGAACCCTAAAAAAAATGAAATTTTAAGATAAGTTATAACTGATTTATCTTCCGCCAATACGACCACGCAGGGATGCATTGCAAAAGCTATATAGGTCGACGTGTTATATACAGTCAAACCTCCGTTTTATTACACTCGGCGGGGGACACAACGACCACGAAGGGATGCCGGCGGGAAAATTTGGTATATAAAGAAATTGACTTGCTATGTATACCAAATTTTCCCGCCGGCATCCCTGCGTGGTCGCTATCATAAAACAGAGGTTTGACTGTAGGTGACGTGTTTTATCACGATTAATCAAGATTAGTTGGAACTACAGTTAACTCTCGATTTAGTGACACCCCCATCCAGGGAGGGGTCATAAATCGAGTTTGACTGTATTTATACTTTTGCAATGCGCATCCCTGCGTGGTCGTGTTGACGGGAAAATTTTCGGTAGGGTTACTCAATCGAATTAGTGGGAGAGATAACTAAATCGAGAGTTGACTGTATTATTGAAAAAAGGAAAAAGCACTTTTATGATTTTCTACGAATTCTAAAACTTGAGAAAGCATTTTTCCGATTAGACGACCTCTTTCTCTCTTTATTCGTTGGGTGCCAAATACACAGATAAGGAAATTTTTGCACACGAAGCGATTTGTATTGAACAAGACTTTTTGCTATACACACATTCCCTTCTTTTAAAAGCACAATTTACATTTCCTATTTACGGCTCATTTCATATTTGGCTTGCTCGAAATTATGAAATGTTAGACACAAAATCTTCTTCATTTTTTCCCCGCAAGATTTCGTCGAGCTGATTTAGCTTGTTTTTAAGCGTGTGCATGTTTTATTAACCGTAAAAATGAATGTGTTCCGGGGCTTGGAAAATTAACGACAAAATGTGGACTTGTCGTGGAGAGTCGCAAAAGTTTGTTGGACTGCCCGGTCTTTAACCTTCACTATTCGTTTCTGCTTTTAATTTGTTTGGCTCGACGCTTAACCCACTGCTCTATTACAGTCAACGAATGTAAACTTCCTTGGATGGCTTCGATTTCTTGAAGCTTTTTCTCTTCGCGAATTTACTTATTATTTTCCTTTCACCGCGCGGACCCGACCAGGACTCGAACTCGGACCTTCTGTCTACCGTCCAACTGCACTACCATTGTGCTACCGAGACCTCCAACTAATGCCTGTTAATTTCTGATGAATACTTGACAGTGTATTTTCATTACTCACACTGTGATTAATGCCTGTGTGTGCCATCCGACCGATTAACGGTACAAGACGAAGTCTTGTACCGTTAGTATTCACAAGAAAATGAGCACCAGTTAGAGGTCTCGGTAGCATAATGGTAGTGCACTTGGACGGTAGCCAGGAGATCCGGGTTCGAGTCCCGGTCGAGTCCGAAAACTTTGCTCAATTCCAAATTCCCTGAGTTTCCACGTCTCGGCGTGTTAATGTTAATCCGAGCTCAAAAATTCTCAAAAATGAGAGTCTCGATTTTTATCATCTAATTCCTCATTCTTTATTTCGCACGTGCCCTTTTTTATAGGTATTATCATGTTTAGCCCTTGTATATTTCTATTGATAAGACACCTAATCCATTGTAGAGACCGTATTTTTCAAAAAAACCAGGACAGAGGGACGAATTGACCGGACGGGCCAGAGAAAATCGGGGGCGAATCTCCGGTTTTAAAAAACCGAGAACTGGGTTTTTTGAAAAATTTTTTTCACCCAAATATTATAGGGTGTATAAAAAAACCGGAATTAGAGCGATTTTTTCACGTGTTTTGACCCGAAATTTTTTTTCAAAAATGACCCTATTAGGGCTAATCAAAATGCACGCATTCTCAAAGCTTGAAAACGTTTCCATGACCCTGAATCAGGGAATCAGAGTGTGTATATTGAAACGAAAATCGAAAATTTTTAGATTTTCTGCCTGAAAATGATTTTCTGGCGGTAAATTTATGCGGGGAATCGATTGCGCGCATTCCCGAATCTTGAAAATGCTTCTTTGACTCTGATTCAGGGAAATAAGAGTGTGTATTGAAGCGAAAATCGAACATGTACTAAGTTCCCTGAATCAGGGCCAGGGAAGCGTTTTCAAGCTTGCGCACAATCGACTCTCCGCATAAATTTACCCTAGAAAGTCATTTTCAGGCAAAAAATTTTCAATTTTCGCTTCAATACACATACTCCGATTCCCTGATTCAGGGTCAAGAAAGCGTTGGAAATGCGCGCAATCGATTTTCCCGCATAAAATTACCCCTAACAGGGTAATTTTTGAAAAAAATTTCGGGTCGAAAAAACATGAAAAAATCGCCAAAATTTCGGTTTTTTATACACCCTGTATCCTGAAACATGGATCCTTATATAGCTTTTTTGATGCATCCCTGCGTGGTCGTATGACGGGAAAAACAGGATTAGTACTACAGTGCTTCCTCGATATAGTGACACCCCTCCTCGAATTCGATATAGTGACACTCCCTGGGGGTGTCACTATATCGAGGGAGCACTGTAATACTTATTTTCCATACGACCACGAAGGGATGCATCAAAAAAGCTATAAAGGATCCACGTTTCTTTTCGTTTCAATGTACACGTTGCCTGATTCAATAAAAAGTTCCGTGGTAGCCAAAAAAAATTTCGACTATACTACTCCGTGCTCTCCAACAACTTTTCTCGCGCGTTAATTCTAAATTTCACATTTTTTTCGAAATTTAAAAGTAGCATAAAAGTATTGGATTTCGAATTCTCCTTTTTTTCTTCATCTTCTGCGAATCCGTGCTCTCATTCATCGTCGGTTGGCAAGTGTTGTAATTGTTTCAAAGCTTGGGTCGGCGTAGGTGGACCGTGGGAATTCGTCGGATTTTGGCCCCAGAAGAGTCACTCAAAGCACGACTCCATTTCGATTTTAATCGGACTAAAAAGGCTCATGCGTGTGTATTGTCGCTTCCGAAAAGTTGCTATTGTTTGAAGAACATTCTTTTTTGCTCTAAATGTGGATCCTTATATAACTTTCTTGATGCATCCCTGCGTGGTCGTATGGCAGAAAAATCATTTTTTCTCTAATTCTTTTTTCCTCTAATTTGAATTTTCGATGGTAGAATTTTTTTCAAAAATTCGACTAATGCAACAACAAAATACAACAATCCATATCGCCTATATGACGTGGAATGGATCTTTTTTGACTTGATCCAAGTCTGATTGGAGTTGATGAGGTTGTGGGTGATGGGTTTTTAGTCATGTGCGTTTTGTCGTCGTCGGTCCTAGCGCTCACGAGCGCCGATCAACCATTCGGCTGCTGCTTCCGGCTGTTCCTCCACCCTCCGGCCATCCAACTGAAGAATTCAGGCCCGACCTTTTTGTGCAATATTTTCTCCAGTGTTTTTGTATAAAGAAAAACATTCTGTTTTCTATGCTTTGTTTTCGCATCGTAAATCAATCAAGAAAAAAGTGAAGGGGGGATTTTGGATGAGTTTCTTTTTTTGGGAGGAAGCCTATTTTTTCGAAGAACTATTCATCGAGATTTATGCTGTGCGGGTGGCTGTATAAAACCCATAAAAATGAATGGGTCTATGGGTGCTCGGGGAATTCACTTGGAATTTACGTTTTTCAATTGTTTCAGATTCACCGGATTCAGATTAAGCGTATTTCCGAAGCATGAAAACGCTTTCTTGAAACTGATTCAGGGAATGGAGTCGGTGTATTGACGCGAAAATGAACTAAAATATTTTTTATTGAAAATTATACTCTTATATATTGCTTCCTTGACCCTGATTCAGGGAAATTCAGGATTGTTCCAAAAGCGCGGAATTTTATCATCATTTTTGGAAAAAATTTTTCTAAAAAGAACCCGTATAAGGGTAATTTGATGCGGGGAATCGTGTTCTCGAAGCGTGAAAATGCTTTCTTGAAACTGATTCAGGGAATGGAGTCGGTGTATTGACGCGAAAATGAACTAAAATCGAATTTTCGCCGGAAAAGCGACTATCTAAAGATTTTCCTAGGCGCGGAATCGATTGTGCGCATTTTCGAAGCATGAAAAAATTTCTATGTCATTGATTTAAGCGATTCATAGAAATTTTTTTATGCCTCGATAATGCGCGCAATCAATTCGGCACCTAGGAAAACCCCTAGATAGTCGATTTCCCAGCGAAAATTCGAATTTTAGTTCCTTTTCGTGTCAATACACCCGTCGACTTTCCCTGAATCAGGGTCAAGGAAGCTTTTTCGACCAACTTTTCATGAAAAATGATGTTCTATAAAGTTGTTCCTTATAGTTTGTAGGGGTGTGCAAAAGCAAAATTTTTGTTGATCCGACCGATGATAGTTTTTGAAGAAAATTGACTTTTTGTTATTTTTGGGTCGTTTTTCAGATAAAAAGACGTTTGTTGAGGTGTTCAAATGATTTTTTCTGACGTGCAGTTTTTACGCATCCCTGCGTGGTCGTGTTGGCGGGAAAATTTTTTGTGTCTATCTATTTATACTTTTGCAACGCATCCCTGCGTAGTCGTAGAGAGCTTTTGGCGTGCACAACTCTTGGTTGAGTGACACCCCTAGGGTGTCATTCAATCGATAGGGGTCACTAAATCGAATCGGAGAGGGTGTCACTAAATCGAGTTTGACTGTATTTATACTTTTGCAATGCATCCCTGCGTGGTCGTGTTGGCGGGAAAATTTTTTGCGTGCTTTTTTATAGTTGGTGGCTGAAACGTATAACAAATTGTTTATAGTCAAACCTCCGTTTTATGACACCCGGCACGGGACATAACGACCACGCAGGGATGCCGGCGGGAAAATTTGGTATATAAAGAAACTTGCTATATATACCAAATTTTTCCACCGGCATCCCTGCGTGGTCGCTGTCATTAAACAGAGGTTTGACTGTATATGACAAATTGTTTAAATTATTGAATAATTTTGCATTTTATTTATATTTTCCAACGTTTGTGCACCCATTTTCGGCATGTCTCTTTTCTTTTTGACGTGTATTAGTCCATCTGTCGAAAAAATCTGCGATGGAACTTCGCGTCGCAAAGCGTGTTTATTCTTCCGGAAGGACGCAATCAATACGGCACACCACTTTTTCTCTATTTAATTATCAAAGGGGTTAGTAGCCCTCGTTAAGCTCTTCTTAAATTTATAATTGATTTACACTTTTTGCGACCAAAAAAGAATTTTTCCGACCCTAATTGCATATAAGCCAAGTTGATTTTAGGCCGCCACTAGTGTGATATTCCTGATTCCCACTTGTTCATTTCAAGAATTCTCTGGTTAGAGAAGAAGAAAAAGAAGTCCTTTTATTCAAGGAAACCCTCGAACTCTATATACTATCATTCCAGTATTGCCGAAAATTTTCCTTCCACCTTCAACAACGAAGCTGAGCGATGAGCGCACGAAGAAGAATTTCGAAGAAGCCCTTTACAAGTTGAGGGCGAGTGAATGGCACGCAGCAGGGGGAGCTTCCTCCTAGTATGCCCTGGGACTGCGGTTTCTTGTGCCTCCTCTCGGACCGACGTAGATACATTGAAATTCTTTGGCGCCGACGTTTGTTGGTTACAGCCGACGAAAAGAAGGCTAGACGCCGCTTCAACAACCTAATGCGAGGCTTCGACTCCGAGGACTTGGATGTGCTTCGACGGGTAATCTTGACAATTTTATTTCCCGTACAAAATTTTTTCAAACCAAAAATATACTTCGTTTTCCGGGTGTCGTGGGGTCCGGCCCGTATGGCGCAGCGCAAATTGCCACTTACACACTATGACCGAAAGTTCGACTCCCGCCAGCGTCCAATTATTTTTAACTTTTTTTCCTTTTTATTTAAACAAAAAGAAAGTCGGCATTTTTTATAACTAGAATCGATTGCGCGCATTCCCGAACCCTGAAAGTGCTTTCCTGGCCCTGATTCAGAAAAAGGGTCGGTGTATTGAAGCGAAATACACAGATCCCTCCCTGAATCAGGGTTAGGGAATGATTTTCAGTGTTCGGAAATGCGCGCAATCGATTCCCCGCATAAAAAACTCCCAGGAAAATTCTTTGGCGCCGACGTTTGTTGGTTACAGCCCCAGGAGCGACATTTTCGACTATCTAGCCCTCATGCACGGCTAATTTCTATTTTCGCTTCAATACACTCCTTTCCTGAATCAGGACCAGGGAAGCATTTTCCGGGTTCGGGAATGCGCACAATCAATTCCCCCAAGTCTAGGCTTGGGCTTGGGTCTAGGTTTAAGCTTAGGCTTAGGCCTAAGCTTAAGCCTAAGCCTAAGCCTAAGCCCAAGCCTAGGCTTAGGCTTAAGTTTAGGCCTAAGCTTAAGCCCAAGCCTAGGCTTAGGTCTAGGCTTAAGCTTAGGTCTAGACTTAGCCCTAAGCTTAAGCCGTAAATTTTGTAATGTTCGATATTTTCGTTTCAATATACAAACCTTGATTCAGGCAAAATTAATAAGTAATTCAAGTTACGAACTTCAAACGCTCATATCTCGGTCAAGAAGCTGTATGGGCCGAAAATTCCAAAAAATTTTATAACCAAGTCGGATATGAAAAATCTTTTGAGCCTGGTTTCGGCAAAATCGGAGGGATGGGGGCAAGTGGATAGTGTTCCTTGTAAATCGAAATTTTTCTAAAAACCCAAAATTTAGGCAGTAGAAACAAGCGGTCGTGACATCAAACAATGCGCACCCGGCCCACCAATGGATTTGGTGGAAGAAGATGAAGAGGATATCGTACTACCAACCACTTCCAATCGAATGCATAGGAATCGTCACAGTACAACGAATGCCATCCTACCTGGTGTGAACGCACGTTACTCCTTCATACATCAAGATGAAAATGCGAATACTGCCATCCAGGAGGACGAAGAAGATGATGGCCAACAGCCGGGTGGCTCTGGCACCAGTGGGTTGTCGGGGATGTTCGAAGACTGTGGACTTATCCCACAAATTGATCGTCCAATGAGTATGCCCTATCTGTGTTGCAAAATGTGGAGATGGAAAGACTTACAAGTGGATGCGGCGCTTCATAAGCTAGAGCCTTTGCCGTGGTGTAGATTTGGTCGTGTCACTATAAATAATGCTACGGTTTCTTGTTGCAATCCATACCATTACGGGTTGTGGATACGTCGTAAGTGTTAGTTATACAATTTTCAAAAAAAATTGTTCAAAAATCACTTATAAGGGGTATTTTGATGCGAGCAATCGATTGCACGCATCGAAAAACCTTGAAAACGCTTCACAGACCGAAATTTTCTATTTTTAGCTGAACATTCTTCAAGCTCAGAAAATCCAAGTTTAGCAGGTACGGGTACTTTGGCAAATGGTGGCGTCCGACAAGCTGAACATTCCTGTAAGCCAGTTTTTTATTCTTATAATCGAAATTTTTTTGGCTACCATGGAACTTTTTATTGAATCAGACAACGTGTACATTGAAACGAAAAGAAACGTGGATCCTTATATAGCTTTTTGATGCATCCCTGCGTGGTCGTATGGCGGGAAAATAAGGATTAGTACTTTCTAAAAAAGGGACTAAAAAAGCCCAAGTCTAAGCTCAAGTCTAAGCCCAAGCCAAATTAGTACTAATCCTGATCTTCCCGCCATACAACCACGCAGGGATGCATCAAAAAAGCTATATAAGGACCCACATTTCTTTTCGTTTCAATATACACGTTGCCTGATTCAATAAACAGTTTCGTGGTAGCTACAAAAATTTGACTATAAAAACCTTAATCTATTTGGTTCTACCATAAGTACCGACGGCTCAAAAAATACATTGAATTTGGGCATTTTTCGCTCGTTTTCGATGAAATTTTTTTCTAGTACTATGCAAAAATGTTTGCTGAATACGATTCAATCGGTCGCTTTGAGCGTAATCCATGTTTTCGTGTCAATATCCAACTTTTTCGAAAATCAATGTGTACCCTTATTTTCAAATGTTGATATTTGGATATAGAAGTCGGTTTTTGACGAAATTTTCGACCTTCATTGGGTTTTTCTAGGTGCTGAACACGAATCTGGTGTTATTTGTTGTCCTAGACCTCGGGAATATGGTCAAAAGTTGCTTACAAAGAACAGACCTTTGGGTTTTACCCTCACGGGAGAACGGGGTTTTACATATGGGGGTACCTTTCCTTGATCAAAATCAAAAAATTCCTTTAGATTCGAGTTCTCCATCTCGAAACCCTCGACTACCAAATTCCAGCCAATTTGTAAAACTCGGTATGGGGTTTTTCGTAGATGGAGAACTCGAATCTGAAGGAATTTTTTGATTTTGACCATGGGAAAGTACCCCATAGGTAAAACCCCGCCCTCCCCCTAGGGTAAACCCCCTCCCCAGGTAAAACCCAAAAGTCTGTAAGCAATTTTTGACCAATCTAGAACAAAAAATAACGCCAGATTCGTGTTCAGCACCTAGAAAAACCCTCGAAAATTTCTTCAAAAACCGACTTCTATAGCCAAATATCACCATTTGAAAATAAGGGTAAACACCGATTTTCAAAAAAAGTCTGAATATTGACACGAAAACATGAACTACACTCAAAGCGACCGATCGTATTCAGTATACATTTTTGCATAGTACTAAAAAATTTCATCGAAAATGTACTTTTTGAGCCGCCGGTATAGTACAATGCAAAAATAATTTTTTAGTAACTAATGATACGGGATACGGTGATGAGCTAACTGGAACTACAGGAACACATAGGCATCGTGATCGTGAAGATCTCCCACCCTTGGGTGCACCCCCAGCCGTGCCTAATGCTACGCCTCAAACGAATTTGGTGGCCAACCATCTACCCATAGCACATACGCAAGCGATAGGTAAAATTCGACTCATGTTGAAAGGGACTTAATATGCTTAATTTAGCATGGGGTCGTATGGCTAGATGGGAGAAAAAAGAGCGCATCGGCGACGTGGTCACATTGATCGGGCAATTTGTAGCTGTTGGCCGTCTAGCTGGCACAGTTCATGATGGTCAAGACGTGAAATGCGATTGGGATTTACGGAATCAAGTGTCGTTTGCCCTGATGAGATTGACAGAAAGCGAGTACTATGAAGATTTTTGGCTATATAATAGGTTTGTACATATATGCCACGGCACGCAAAAAATTGAAAAGGGCATAGCAAAATAAATGTCGCCAATCGACTCAGCTCGCCAAGATCTCCAAAACGAGTATCATATCATGAGGGTGCCATTTTCCCATGGCCGAGTGGCTAACATGCTCGGCCTTCACTCATAGGGCACGGGTTCAAAGAATAGAGTTATGCAAAAATTTTCATGAAAATTGGACAATTTTAAATTCGAGTCGGGATTCGAACCCGCATCTTTAAAGTGCAAATCAGTCACTTTACCTACTCGGCCATGGGAAAATGGCACCCCCAAACCCCCATGATATGGTACTCGTTTTGAAGCTCTTGGCAAGCTGAGTCGATTGGTGACATTTATTCATGCCATGTCCTTTTTTCGGTTTTTTCGTGCCATGATGGACTATTTTAGCGGTGATAAACCCTTGTTCCTAAGTGTCTCTCAATCGTCAGCCAATCAAAAGTCGGACACGATTCGTCGACTGTCTCCAGGCTATTGCATTCGGGTACATCGCAATCCGCTCATGCCGGAATCTGGGCGAACCACTATTCGCAGTCTCGATCCGGCAAACTCTGTTGCCTATCTCACAATTTCGATGGGAATCGGCTGGGGAATCAATTATCAACGACTGTATGTCACCGATTTGCCGTGCCGTTATGAAATCTTCCTACAATAAATCTTGTCCCATTAGGTTTCGCATATGAGTACTAATATTTTTTACATGTATCTTATATTTGTCTGTATTCCTCTTCCCTCATTCGAAAGATCTCAACAGTTTTTGTGTGTGCTTATTTTGTTGTTGTAATAGCTAATTTTAAAGAACGCCAAGTTCCCAATTTTTATTTTCAAACTTTCACTACCCTGCCAAAGTTTTTCTTTTGTGCACCGAATTGATCCATACTCTAGCTCAATCTGCAGAGTGGTAATAGAGATGTGGTCCATTTGTGTGTGTTGGCTTATCTGTGATATAATTCTTCTTGTCATTGTATGCATCTTTAATTTCATTATATTGCAGGGTGACCTCCCAAAAAATGAGAATTTTTGCGATTTTTCCAAATTTTCATCTGAATAACCCTATAAGGGGTTTTTCTATGCGAGAAATCGATTGTGCTCATTGCCCAACCTTGAAAACGCTACCCTGATTCAGGGAAGAGATGTGTATAATGAAGCGAAAATAGTCTAATTCAGGGTCAGGTGAGCGTTTTCAAGGTTCGGTAATGCGCGCAATCGATTTCTCCCATAGAAAACCCCGTATAGGATTATTTTGGTAAAAATGAAAAATTTTGAAAAAATCGCAAAAATTCTCATTTTTTGGGGGGCCACTCTGTTGTATTTTATTCGTTAATGTATCTCGGATAAAGTATAAAGGAAGTTTTATACCTTGAATAAATAGCATAAAAAAGATTTAACAAAAATAATGAAAAATTCGTCACATATCTACATTTAACATCACCAACTTGTGAAAATAACCGATGTTTTTTCTTAGGGACCCCACCAAAAATTTTCAATTTTTCGTCAAAAATTATTTTATTATGGCTTTATCTTAAAAATTGCTGGGTTTTAAGCTGAAAATCTTCAGAAAAATTGACAATTTGTTGGCAATGGTTTTTGATGACATTCATAAATTTTGAGCAGGCTTCCTAAATCGCACTAGTATCAAAGGACCCAACAGCAAGGCTCGGAATGGGTCTGATTTATCAGAAATGTTTTTTTGGGCAGTATAATCTAGTGAAAATCTGATTTTTTGACATTTTTGCTGATTTTTTCCTGCCCAACAGACCTGCTCTTTATTCTGCTCATACAAATGGCTACTTCTACACAAAAAACCAATCTTGATCAATATAATACATCAATTTCAAGCATATAAAAGAGTAAACTTTATTCGAAGCAAAATAAATAAGTGAAAAAATTTTTATCCGTAACCAATTTAATACATTTAATGTACAAGAGTCATGAAATGATAAAAAATTATGTATTCCGCAAAAAGCGTGTGAAAGAATTATATGCGGTTTCCATTTCGAACACCATTTGACGAGCCATTTCGTCAGAAATTTCTTCGCTAGCTGACATACCGTTCAATTTATCACGCCTAAAAAGCATCTTAAGTCTGATAGACTTGAACTAGATAGCCGATTTGACCCCCACGTGAGTAAGTCAAATTTGGTCTTATTTTTTGCCCATTCGATGAACTAATTTTAAAGGGCACAAAGAANAATAAAAAGGATTAAAACGCGAGTTCTGAGAAATTCGGAATTCCATGGCACAAAATGAGATCTCAACGTAGATACACAGGAAAAATTATGCTGATCACGAATATACTGGGTTTTTGTGTTGAATCGGCCCGAAAGGGGTCAAAAATGGCTCCACAATGTCCAAAAATCTCGATTTTTGGACACTTCGAAGCCATTTTTGACACTAATTCAACCCTAAAACCCAGTATATTCGTGATCAGCATAATTTTTCCTTGTGGATCTACGTCGAGATCTCATTTTGTGCCGGGGGAGTCAAATCCTCTCGTAAACATTTAATAACAGTGATGTCAAAGTGATTATTCCATTTCCATTTAAACAGATTTTAATCAATCCGTATTGGAAAAGTCCCCCTTCAACTGTAATTGAAGAAACAAAAACATACCAATTCTTTACTTTGATCTTTGCATCAAAATCAGCAGGGAGTGAGCTCATCGCACTCATCGAAACATACAACTCATTCAAATTCGGGAAAAGTTCGTCAACGGCTCGAATATTTAGCTTGAGTTGATCCAAGAAAGTGATAAACAATTCTACGATATCAGCAATACATTTTAGAGCGTTGCCTTTATCATCTCGCACGGTTATTGGCCGGTCTTCGCGGATCCTTTCCAATGCAGCTGGACACTGAATTCGGTACTTTTTCACGAACGATTCTATATCTGTACCTTCCAATAGTTTAAGATTAACCTAAAATATGTCTTAAACAAACAGACAATTATAAAACATCAATTAAGAACATAAATTTTTGGCTTTTGGAAAATAGTTTTTTACAAGCCTCTCCTCCCCGGAATTTTTTTTGTAGAAATTTTAACTCCCTCCATACACATAAAATGTTCCCTATAGAAGTAATTATTGATGTAGAGTTGTGTATGGAGGGCAATGATGTAACCAGAAATTTCGTAAGGGGGACACATTATCTTGGGCTAGACTTGGATTTACCCCACATTTCAAAATGACACGGGACCGCTTTAAATCGGTTGAAAACGGCTCGAAAACAATGAAAAACCACCCCAAAAATGGAACCGACTTGTTTTTCACCATTTTTGGATGCCCCGAAAATGACCATTTTTAAGGGTTCTCCTTTTGGTTATATCTTTGAGTACAAAGATATTATGCATCTGTGGTGCAGTGGCGAAGCCGTCGGCGGTTACGCCACAATTAGCCGGGTTCGACTCCCAGCTTCGACATAAAATTTTTGCTCAAAAAAATTTTTTCGATTTTTTAAATAGATTTTTTTGTAAGAGGTCTTTGATATAAGAGATATTTATATTTTTTTTAGAATTGTAGGCGCATGTTCACTTCCCAGACACTATTTTACAAAAATATTGTTACTATTTTTTGTCGTATGGTGGCGTAATGTGACCTCCGAGTCTTTTTTTGAGCAAAACTTTTATGTCGGAGCTGGGAGTCGAACCCGGCTAATTGTGGTGTAACCGCCGACGGCTTCGCCACTGCACCACAGATGCATAATATCTTTGTACTCAAAGATATAACCAAAAGGAGAACCCTTAAAAATGGTCATTTTCGGGGCATCCAAAAATGGTGAAAAACAAGTCGGTTCCATTTTTGGGGTGGTTTTTCATTGTTTTCGAGCCGTTTTCAACCGATTTAAAGCGGTCCCGTGTCATTTTGAAATGTGGGGTAAATCCAAGTCTTACCTTATCTTGATCCCCCTAAGATGATTTTTTTCCGAATTTCTCAAAAAATCACCGCCATCCCCCCATTATGTTTCATCGCATGTTGGCGCAAAAATTTTTGTAAATAAAAACACCAATTCTTAAGCTGAAAATGCTCAGAAATTTTCAATTATTCGAAATCCTCAAGTTTAGACAAAAACCAGTGCCACAGGCAAAAATTTTTGGTAAAATGCTTGTTTTTAAGCTGAAAATGCCTAGAAAATAAAAAATTTTGGTGAAAAAATAGCAAATTTTAGACATTTTGTTGAAAAAATGGGAAAATTTGATCAATTTTTGAAAAATTGTAACGGGGAACATTAAGATTTTCTGGGAAGAAAATTGGAAAATTCACAAAACTCCCCTTCTCCAACCTGAATTTCCTAAAACTTCCTCCCCCAAATCTGGACAAAAATTACAACGCTGCGGGCCTAGTCTAGAGAAAGAAATTATTTTTAAACATACAAGCCTCAAACCGGATCAGGGAAGCGTTTTTTTACGCTTTAAAAACTTGAAATTCGGATTCTACGCTAAAAATTACCCCCATAGTCTGAAACTTTAGGTAATATTTTTCAAAAAATGTTCACTGGCTCCAAAACCCATTGCTTTGTGTCCACTCTTACACAATAGTATCTCACATATGATTCAAAACTAATCATGTTGAAAAAGTACCTTATACTGTCCAAGAAGTTTAGAACATTCTGCGGTATATTCTTTCGGTGGAATGCAATCACGACTAAAAACTTTCTCCAGACATTCTAATGAGTTGAGAACAGCATATAATTCGGCCATATTGTCAACTCTCTCACGTTCAAAACTATTCTCATATAAGCGAACTTCCTCCATTAAAGCCGGATCAGAAATATTCATCTTGAAGTTTTATCTAACAATTGTATGAATAAGTTGATTGGAGCAATTTAGAAAATACAAATAAAAGTTTTATTCTAAAACTAGAGACCTTTGAAAATTTCAAAAAAGGTTTTATAAAGGTTCCAGAAAAATGTTGATATTTTTTATCTTATTCAATAAAAAATGAATATTGAAATGCCTTTTTCTCCATAAGGAAAACACCAAACAGCTAGGGCCGAAATTGGGGAGCGCAGCTAGTGCCCGAAAACTAGGCTCTAGGACATTTCTCAACGAAATAAAAAAATCGGGGTGGGCGAAGCGGACATTTCTTAACGAATTTATAAAATTCGTTGAGAAAACTAGAGACTTTTGATTGGGGCAAGGAGTGAGTTGAAGGGAAAAAAGGCTCAAAAATGCCATTTTTAGTCGTTTTTGCTCAAAATGCGATTTTTGGTCAAAAATGCCATTTTTTGGTCGACAGACCCCCTTCCCTGCGGGGGCGGGGCGCCGAAAGGCAAAAATTTTCTTTAGAGAGACGCCGCACGAGGGATTTTTACGACCTCCTTATCCATCTATGGTACAAGGGGAGAGGGAAAAAGTTCTCGTGTAAAGGGCAAGATTAGCAAATATTTTATTTTTTGGCGAGAACTTTTTGCCCTTAGGTGAGGACTTTCCCCCCCCCCTTGTACCAACAACTTGGGACTAGTAACTTTCTCTGAAAACAAATCTGGGCCCGGGACTTGGACGCTTTACAGAGACGATCTTTTAAAAAAAGATGTTTTTTATCATAACTTGTAATAAGCAAGTTGGCAAAGAACAAAAACATGCATGAATGGATTCCAAAATGGATTAACTAGAGGGAACCCAGGGTGGTTCCCCCTCCTCCATTCGTATAAAAATTAAAAAAATTTCCTAATAGTCCCCTCTTATGTTTTTACCCAAATTTTTCAAAAATCATAATGGTCCCCAATTATGATTTTTCACCAAAAATGACCAAAATTTCCTATTTTTTCACCAAAATTTTTCAGATTTTCTACAAAAATTGTAATTTTCTTAGCATTTTCAGCTTAAAAACAAGCATTTTTTTTAAGCTAGGAGGGGGAACTCGGGTGATTCCCCCATTCCGATCGAAGGCCGAAAAAAATCATAAGGGTCCCCCTTATGTTTTTGCCCAAATTTTTGGAAAATTTTCGAAAAAAGCATAAGGGGGACCAAGGTAAAAAATTTTTTGAAATGGTTCCCCCCCCCCATTCTTGGAGTCTGGTTACGCCACTGGATTCCAAATTGGAATTGTAATTTCCAAGTTTGCGTCAATGAACTTGTGCTCAAAACGATGATCAAAATTAACATGATATCACAGCTCATACTTAGCGATTAATTTTCCTCACAAAAAACTATAAAATAGAAATATTCGTTTTATTAATAAGATGAATGTTAAAATTTCTCATCTATTCGTCATATGGCATTTTTTTGTTTATCTCGAAGAGAGGAGTTCTTAAAAAAAACTCAATCTGATCGGAATTATCGAAAATCCCAATTTTTTTAAGTTCAAAACCAATATTTTAAGTTTTTCGTTCTTTATGCACGGCGCTCCAAAAATATGCCAAAAGTGGGAACACCCCCAAAAAAACGCTGTAAAATCGGCCAGAAACTTTTTCTATGGGGTTTTTCTATGCTAGAAATCGATTGTGCGCATTTTCGAAACGCTTCTCTGATCATGATTCAGGGAAAGGGTGAGTGAATGAAGCGAAAATTAACAAAAAAAATTGAATTTTTGTTTGAAATTCGGCTGCCTGGGGGTTTTCTAGGCGAATGCGCACATTGCTGATGCATGAAAAATATTGCTATACCATAAAGTTACCCCTAGTGAGGTCATTTCTAAAGAAAAAAAAGCTAAAAATTTGTTGAAAAAAAACCACGTTAAGTGGGCTCGCTAATCCGAAGTAGTACCAATTATCCCTATATGAGTACTTTGAAAAAATTTTGGATGGGGTCCCCAAAGTTCAATAGTACCGTTTTATTTGGTATCTTTATTTTATGTGAGCCCTGTGCTCGTAAATAACCATTTAAACTTTCTTTTTATACAAATTTAGATGTATTTGTTGGTGTTTTTGTTGATTGTACCATGTGTAGTCGGATTAGATGGACAATTCTCAAATATTATATGCTCTCGGACAACGGAGTTGAAAACCGATAATTTGCCAAGTCAGCTTCTACCAAAAATCAGTTATGAGGTAAGGGAGCTTATAGAGTTAAAGGGCTCGACCCCGTTGCCGAGCACTAGGGCAATTTTAATTAGGATAGCATATAACTCAGGGGTGCCAAGCTGATTTTTCAGAAAAGTGCTGATTTTGAGAAGTCAAATCTGACAAAATCTGATTTTTCAGTGTCAATTCTGATTGTTGAGATGCGAAATTTTGTCAAATTTATAAGAAATATAATGAAAAATTAGCAGCATTTTGTTGATTTTTGCTCCTAAAATCTGATTTTGAAATCAGATTTACTGATTTTGAACAAATGTTCTTGGCATCCCTGGTATAACGCCTATTTTTAACCCAAAGATTACGAAAAGAACAATAAAAAATTCTGAAAACTTTGTCTTCATCCCTAAAAATTCGTAAAAAAAAGGTTACGTTTTTTTTCAAAAATTTTGGACAAAAACATAAGGGAGACTCGTATGATTTTTTTCGGTTTTTTCAAATTTTCAAAATCACCTTTATCCCCCATTGGAAAATACGAAAAATTTCATCAAAAAACTGCCTCACGTAGCTGGGGATCTGGCCACGCCACTGAGCTCATACGAAAAATTGAATTTTTGTTTAAAAATCGAATTTTGTGCCCAAAAAATTTCACCAAAAAAGTGCCTCATGTAGCTGGAGGTCTGGCCACTCTACTGAGCTCGCTGGAAAGTTCATAAAAAATTTAGATAACCACACGAACAACTGATTGGGTAACTAACAAGACAGCTAAACTCGTGGAATACTTTTATGACAAAGATCAAACAAACATTGTAACTAAATCAGATGTAAATGGCCAACAAACTTGGATCATAAATGGTTCTAACGTTATTTCATTTCAAGGTATTCCCCCAAAAATAGCTTTTTTTAAAGTTTTGTTTCAGGCGATAAGTGTTATAATGAAACAACTAACATAAATCCGTATAACATCTCGTCAATTATGGCAGATTTCTTGGGCCACAATATTACTTCCTTAAGCGATATTATTAATGCCATTATCAACAGCAAACGATTTAATTTAAAGGGCTTGAATTATACAAGCGTTACGGCCGGTGTAAATACAGTGGGCTGGGTTGGCTGTGCTTTCGATGTCACCGGCGATAATACGACTGGAGTGCAAGTCTTGGTCTCTTTTGCCGGCGACCATTCATTTTCTCTTTACAATCCAACATTTAAAAATCCACTTGTTTATAATGTGCATTTTTATGTTTTTAAAGGTAGTCATTTAAATTTTAAAAAGGGCTCTAGGACGTTTTAAAACTTGTCGGTTTTTAAAAGACCATTGAACTTTTGAACGGACCCTGAAAATTTATATGAAAGAGGAATTTTTGATGATCATTTTTTGTTTTTACACCACTCCTTGATATGAAACAGAACGACTATTTAGGTATTAAAAGCCTCAACGCCGTGATAAACGAGGATTTTGAATTTTCTAATGCTCGGTCAGGGTCAATTACTTTATTTTCAATACACCAACACGTTTGAAAGTTTTGAACAAAATTTCAAATGCAAATATCTCAAAAGGGTTAAACTTTTAAGGGGTAGTGTAAAAGCAAAAAATGATCAGCAAAAATTCCTCTTTCATATAAAAATAAATTTTCAGGGTCGATCAAAAGTTTAATGGTTCTTTAACTGTTTATAACAGACAACTTGCACAAAAATCTTGATTAAAAAATATTGCGTCGAAAAAAGTCCTAGAGCCAAAAACGAAATTTAGAATCGGAAAATGATAATTCACAAAGCACGATTTTGGAACACTCTTCTATGGACTTTGTTACGATGGATATTCCAGATGATTTGCCTAAAATTCGATCTTTGGTATCTTTTTTTGCACTAATTTTGCATCGTGAGATCCAAACTGTGCCACATTGGGGCAAGGGGTGGGTCGACCCACTCTCATGTCGCCACTGGGAGAAGGGGGGGGGTCAAATTTCGGCAAACGTGTCGCTTTTGGTAAAAATATACAGCAAACAACCACAGGGCCCTCCTTATGTTTTGGCCGGCTGGCCAAAAAAAGGTCGTCAAACGTGTCGCTTTTCGGTTTACCAGCCTACCCCCCCCCCTTGCCCATGTATGAACTGCTCACGCCAAAACAAAAATTGCAGGGGGACGATGAATGAAGACGATTGACACAAAATCATGAGATAGCCTCCAAAAAATTTTTTCACTTTTCACCCCTAGGGCAAAAAACGGTTATACCCGTGCGTATAGACTATCCTAAAATTTATACTCTAGGATATAGAAGCGCCGCATTGGATCTCCGTCGCTCGGAAGCGAGGTCGAGCCGGAGCGCCGTAGGTGCTCGGTTTCAGTTTATATTTGTTATAGTTGACTATCCATAACTTATACTTTAGCTACTGGATGGAATTTATTGTGAAAATATGACATCGACGTTGCTTCCTTTCAATTTTCCTTCTCGTTTTGAAGCATCTTTCCAATTTACTGATTCCACTGGCAAAACTATTGATACCGTACAGGTCAGCTTTTTTACTAGTGTTAGATCCTGGGCATCGATCTCTTGGCCGAAACGGGATTTTCGGAATATGGGACGGGATTAAGATTTTCAGGACGGGATTTTGTAATTTTTTGTTATTGAATGAAACTTCTGAATCCGAATCTTGCTCATTCGGAAATTGACAGCTAGAAATTTTATCAAGTGATGCTTTGAACAACAAAATCTTGAAGCCTTACGCGCTCCAAGTCTAAAAATTTACTATTTTTAATCACTTTTTGCCCATTTTAGGGGTGTGGATTTGAGGTTTGGGACGGCCGGGATCGAGTTTCGAGCAAAAATTTCGGAGGGAATCTAAAAAATCCTGAGATTTTTGAGTCGGGATCTAACACTATTTTTTACAACAACAAAAAATGACTACATCTTTAGTTAATGTTCGATCAGGGCAACCATATTGTGGCATATTCATTGGACTTTTCAAAAGATCGTGATGTGCCGTTAGTTGGCACAGCTACGTTGGATTCTGGTATAGCTAAAGCAACTATCATTCACGACTTTAATTATGGTAGTTGAAGTGTGTTCTATCTTGTATATGCAATATTTTACAGGATTACAATATGTGTTGAATCGTAATGCACATGTTTGCCATCAGTCGATGCCAATCGATATCAAAATGGGCGATGTGAAGGTTCAAAATAACACATTTTCTTTGAAAGAGCCTGATGAGTTAATACTTGGAATTGCGTCACAAGAATTTTATTACGCCGGAAAGGTAAGTACAGTCGACTCTCGCTAAGCTGCCATCCCTTCGTTTCAATGTACACGTTGCCTGATTCAATAAAAAGTTCCTTGGTAGCTAAAACAAAATTTTCGACTACTAGCGGTCACCCAAAATATTTAGTTTGATTTGCAAAATTTGAATGTTGAACGATATGTCTCGAAGAAAAGCCTAGATAACGATGAACATATAGTTATTGAAGTTGATCTTTTGCCTTCGGAATGGAGTTTTGATGGAAATAATGGACATTTATTGCACTCCGTTACTCAATATCATAAGGTATCTCGCTGTTAAAAAAATCATGATTGGTGTAAACTTTTTAAGAACAAAAATGGTGAGATCCGTAAAACAATTTTACGCATGTCTAATTTTGTCAACAACACAATAATCGGTACATCATGGAACAAATATAATATTGAGCCATGTATTGAAACGAGTGAGAACAACCTGTTCTATATTCTTTTGAATAAAAGTAAGTTTGGAGCTATTGTGTTCAAGGGGAGGGGGTTACCCCAGGACTAAAAATCGAAAAATTATTTCTAAAAATGCCATATTTAAAGGTAATTTGATGCGAAAAATCGATTGCGCGCATTCCCGAAGCATGAAAATTGACCCTTAAAAATTGAAAAAAATACGTATTTTACCCATATTTTCACATTTATTGACTTTAAACTTAATTTTTTTCGGTTTTTTGCTGATTTTTAAGGGTCAACAAAGGTTTTCACGCTTCGGGAATGCGCGCAATCGATTTTTCGCATAAAATTACTCCTAAATATGTCATTAAAAAATTCTTCGATTTTTGACCCTGGGGTGACCCCTCCTCGATCCACAATAGCTCCGTAAGTTTTACAAAAAATTAAAAAACTTATATTTTTACAGTAAATATGACTGGTGTACGGCATAGTGGTTATGAAAACGTTGCGAGCTCTATAGTTGAAGCTGTTGCTAAAGCTGGAAATGTTTCTTTGTTACGAGTAGCTCATCCTTTGGTATTTTTTGTGAAAATTTGTGTACGTCTGATTCATTTCTGTTTCATTTTAGCTCAAAAAGTATGGTGATGGTGTAATGGCAATTTTCTTGTTAGCTGACAAGTCAAAAGTCTCCCAACCTACAAAAACTGTATATTTTAAGGTAGTTTTGTAAAATTATGCTCTCACATTTATACCGAATAATTTAAAGGAAGAATTAAGTGTGGATGAAGTTGTGGCTAATTTAAATAAAACCGTCTCAACAAGTGCAATTAGTGTCAGTGTTATGACTGAAGAATTAAAAAAGATTGTAAGTTGATTTTTTTGTTAAATTTTGGTACTACAGGGCGTTTAAAATAAATATAGCATACATCTCCAAAACCATAAATCCTTTTGATGGTCGATCACACGTTGTATAATAGAGGGGATCTGGGAGTTTTTCTGGGAAAAAAGTTTATTGAGGCTGCGTTCAAGCATGTCAAAAAAGTTGTCAAAAAGTTATCACAAAGTTGTCCAAAAAAGTCTAACTTTGCCTGATTTTCAATAAAATCGTGTTTATTGAAACGATTGGTCATGAGGCATAAAATCAGGTAACAAATTTTATGCTTCATGAGCAATCGTTTCAATGAGCGGGCCCCGTTACTGCATAAGTGGGATGTTTGAAATCTACGCCTAAAAATACCCATAAGGGGTCATGTTGTCAAAATCTACACAAAAACAAATCGAAGCATAAAAAATGTCCCCATAATCCGAAATAGTACCAAAATTTCTCTACAACAAGCCCCACTATTGAATTTTTAGGAGTTTCACATCACCGAATTTGGAATTCTTCCTGACCATTATACTCCACCAGCTCCGACACCACATTTTCAACCCGGTTACAGTGGAAGTTCTATGTTTATACTGGGCTTATTCATGTTCATTTTTGGTGTGAGTGGAACGGTTGGAGCTTATGTTTTTTATCAGCGAAGAAGAACAATTTCTGGAATTGCCTATCAAGTTTTTGAATAAATCTTTTATGCTCACATCGACACTTATTTTCTTTCACTTTTCTATTTTCGTGATATTTTTATCTTTTTGATTTGATAATTCAATTAGAGTCGTGTGGAATCTCCTTTAGTTTTGTTTTTGAAATAATTGATTTTACAGGTACCCTGTAAAATCAACCCTAGGGTGTCGCAAAAAAGTGGAATTTTCGTGATTTTTTCATGAATTTTGGAGACGAAAATTTTTATTAAAAATGACCTGCATAGGGGTAATTTTCGGGGGGAATCGATTGCGCGCACTCCCAAAGCATAAAACGCTTTCTTGTTCCTGATTCAGGATAGCGTGTTGAAGCGAAAATGAAAAAAATTCGGATTTTGACCGAATATCCGACTACCTAGGGTTTTTCTATGCGAGAAATCGATTGTGCGTGCTGCAAAAAGTGTTCAAAATTTAGAAATGAAATAAAAACATAAACAGATTGTTTAAAAAATGAAATTTAACAATCGAAAAGTTGATCAAAATCACAATTTCCAGGGAAGCGTTTTCACATTTCGAAAACATGAGCAATCGATTTCTCGCATAGAATGCCCTAGGTAGTCGGATATCCTGTCAAAATACGAATTATTTTCATTTTCGTATCAATACGCTACTCTGAACTAGGGCCAAGAAAACGTTTTCACTCTTCAGGAGTGCGTGCAATCGATTCCCCACATCAAATTACTCTATAGGGTCCATTTTTAGAAATTTGTCGGGTCCAACATTCATGAAAAAATCACAAAAATTCCACTTTTTTGGGACACCCTGTAACATGGCTACCTAAAAGACCCAAACGCCGGCCCCGCGGACCTCGGCTCTTCTAGGGGTGTCGAGGCCCCCAGGGGGCTTTTGGGTGCCGGCTCCTTTTTAACCCCTACCTACATCCATCTTTTAAAGCTTTGTGGTAGAATTTAATAATACGGGATTTTAGAAAAATTGTGTATATAGTTCATCTTTGTTCCTTTTGTATATTTGTTGATGTATTTGATAAATAAAAATATTCCTGATTTATCGATTTTTCAGCATTAAGAATTTATCCAACTTTTTGTTTCTTCAACGGTTTTTCTCCAACTTTTTTTAAATTTTGATTTATTTTCCCTAAAAATGTTCTAAATTTTCTATTCTTCTTCAAAATCCATCATTTTCCGCCAAGAATCATTATTNCCTGATTTATCGATTTTTCAGCATTAAGAATTTATCCAACTTTTTGTTTCTTCAACGGTTTTTCTCCAACTTTTTTTTAATTTTGATTTATTTTCCCTAAAAATGTTCTAAATTTTCTATTCTTCTTCAAAATCCATCATTTTCCGCCAAGAATCATTTTATGAGCATTTTCAGCTTAACAAAATAAGCGTTATCCTTACAAAAAAGTTGGAGAAAATCCGTTGGAGAAAAAGTTGGACAACATCCTAATGCCGAATTTTCTTTTAAATAGTTTCCTTACTCTATATTTACTTTCAAATTTTACTGTTTTAAAGAGTCCACAAAAGTTTACGATTTGTGTTAAAAAAGGAAAATTTTGGCCAAAAATATTTTTTTAGTTAAAACATAAGGGGGGAAAATTCAATTTTTTCAGCAATGTGGAGTGAGAGCTTCCCATGCCCCTTTAATTACGCCACTGATAGATGTCAATATATAAAATTACCTTTAGAGGGGTCAATTCCAGATGATGAAAAAATTTTTGTTCGAAAAACTTCACGTTCAGTGGGATACCTAATCGATACGTTTTCCAAAAGTTATGACGATTTTACTGAAACTGACCCCAACTTCAAAAGATGGAACTCATAACCATTAAAATCTTTTTGGACCATTATTTTATATTTTTTCAAGCAATAATAGCAGAAAAAAGTTGGGTATGCTTTTCCGCTAAAATAGAAAAAAAGTTATGACGATTTTAAAGCCGGTGTTGACTTTTTCAACGTTCAAACATGTGCCAACCTAAATAGTACCGAATTTTTTTATTAAGGATTTCATCAAAATTAAAAGTTATATCTTTTTAGTAAAAATGGCAAAGAATCTCAAATCAGTTTCTGAAAAAGCTTTACAATATGTCGAAAAAGCTAGCAGAATTCGCCTACAAGATCTGAGAGATAATCCAGGAGCACGCGTGTCGGTAAGTTATTAGTGAAATATCCATAAGGGTCGGCACAGGTTTGCACATTCTATCGTACGACGGCCCCACAAGCTATCGTATGATCGTAAAATTAACGTAAAAGTACGATGAAATCGCCACAGGCTATCTTACGACGCAGTACGATGGCATCGTACGAAATTTCGTCGTACTCGTACGATAGCTTGTGGCCATTTTGTCCGTCGTACGAGTGTATTTTACACTCGTACGATAGCTTGTGCCGTTGCTTGTGGCCATGCGATAGCTTGTGCCGACCCTAATAGATCATGTATTTTTTTAAATTATCAGAAAGGGGCAAAAGTTCGGGGACAGACCGACAAAGGTTCGGGGACACCCGATAAAAATTCGGAGACACTACTCCTGTTGGATTTTGCGTTTTTGTATTGAAAACACCGAAAAAAACAAAATCCAACAGTGGTAGTGCCCCCGAATTTTTGTCGGTTGTCCTCGAACTTTTGGACGTTTTTTCACCGAACTTCTGCCTCCTGATAATAAAAATAGGAAGGGAAAACTTTTGGATTTGAAAACTTTTCTAACCAAATTGTTCTTTAGATTTTTGTGCAAAAATTAATCTAACATTTTTAAAACGAATAATTGCAGCATTTTAAGTACTAGGGGAGGGGGCTAAAGTATCTGACATGGTGGCCAAAAGTTTCCGAAATAAGATCAACGTATTTTTCATTATTAGTATCAGCAAATTACTAGTAGATGAAAAATACTTTATTTCGAAAACTTTTGGCCATTATATCGGACACTTTAACCCCCCTCCCCTCCCTCTAGTGGATAAATTCTATGTCCTGCTTCAATTTCATAAACTTCTATTCTATATTTTTAGGGAAGACAAGTGAAAAAATGGCATAATCAAGCTGGACATACAATTGGACAACTACAACGAGCAGCTAAACCACCATTGGGTTGGATATGGGGAGATTGGTTCAAGCCATGGCAGAGAGTCTTTCCTGGTGAAGAGCATTTCAATGGAGATATCAAGTAAGTTTATAATTGTACTCTATGGACCAGTTATGCTAACGGCCCACATTTTGAACAAGAACCACATGTTATATACTATTAAACTTTGCTCGAAGCAGTGTCAGGGAAGTTTTTTTACGCTTCTGGAGTGCGTTTTTTGGATTCCTTGTTAAAAATTACGCTAAGGGGTCATTTTCCGAAAAATGTTTTCAAATTTTTTCAAGTCAGACTTGAATAGCCCCTACTTTTTTATTACGCATTTTTATTCTGAGAATTTTTAGCCTACGCCGAGAATATATTCCAATCTCTCTGTTAGAACTTCAACGTATGATCGATTTGCGACGATTGGATACAAGCCGACTGATCGATATAGCTGGATTGTGTGGTACAAAACTATTCGCTTTTCGTCCCGAACAAAGGCAATTTGGTATTCATCTAACAGGCGAGGTTCGTTCACATTTTCGGCTTATTGAAAAGGAAAAGCATCACAGCTTACTGTAGGCACGTGTCATTATGTTGGCGCCTTTGTTGATTGGATTATACAAGGCTATTGCTTTCATATTATTACAGGGTGAGCTAAAAATCCGTACTTTTGCGTTTTTTTGGCGAAAATTTTTCAAAAATTACCTATAAGAAGTATTTTCATGCGAGAAATCGATTGCGCGCATCGAAAACCCTTGAAAACGCATCCCAGACTAACAAAAAAGTAATTTCAATAATCTTCTGTAATCCTTGAAAATACGACAATTTGATATTCTCGGTCTGGGAAGCGTTTTCAAGGTTTTTAGATGCGTGCAATCGGTTTCTCGCATGAAAATACCCCTTATAGATGATTTTTGAAAAATTTTCACCAAAAAATGCAAAAGTACGGTTTTTTTGGCTCACTCTGTAGATATTATTCGCTTTAATTTTGTTGTTAACATATGTGTCTATTTGAAAAAGCTTAGATTTATTCACATTTTTAGGGCGCCGAGATATTTGCCGCCAAAATCAACCTGGAAGTGCAATGGGCCGACCAAACAACTATTGCAGCCGTGGAACGCGCCGGTGGACGAATAAGGACCGCCTACTATGATCTCGAAAGTCTTCGGGCAGCTGTTGATCCCGAGAAGTGGTTTCGATCAGGAAAACCGATACCACCTAGAAAATATCCACCTCATACCTTGATGCCTTATTATATAGATCCAAATAATAGAGGGTGAGTCATCAGGGTTTCCACCAGTGGCGCGTAGCCAAGTAGGGGGTGGGGGTGACCGCCCCCGTTCCCGAAAAAATTTGAAATTTTCCAAAGGGTCCCCCTTATCTTTTCCGATTTTGAAAAATAAAAAAATGCCCATTTTTTTCAATTGTTTCACTAACAAATGACATTTTTAAACTGACTATTTTTGCCCAAAATGCTGATTTTTACTGGGAAAAACATGTATAAAATACTCGAAAAGCCAGTATTTTCCATGAAACAGGCTTAAGAAAACGTTTTCACGTTTTGGGAGTGCTTGTAATCGATTTCTCGCATAAAATTATTCCTAAAGAGTCATTTTGGAGAAAAAATTTTCACCAAAAAATGCTCAAATGGCGGTTTTTTTTGGAACACCCTGTATTGGAGGAATTTTGTTTCAAAAAAGAAAAATTGTATATCAACACATTGAATTCTTTTAGCTACTTGGCTAAACCCGAAGATATAGCGAAGAGTGAACAACGCCTAGCAGAAATCGTTGGATATCAAAGGCAGGTGGACCCTTCTGATGAGGAGAACTGGCAACGAGAACAGAAGAACCCAAAACAAGTGTTCTTAGGCTTGGAACCTGGGTCCATTGTAAGCTTGGAAGATCGAAAAGTATTTGTGCCGACTCATCCCGTATTGACCGAATATTACAACGGAGAGCCATTGGCAGATCATCTTCGTTAAGTACAAATGTTTATTGCTCTTTCCGGCCAGAGATTTACGTCATTGACCATCATCGGTCATTCAGCATTGCAACAAAGCGCTTCGTTTAACAAGAATTAATAAATTACTCGCAAGAAATGTTGCGATCTCTGGCCAGATAGTTGTTCTTGTTATTTAGATTGTTATTATTCTTATAGTTTTTTGCGTATATTTTATCCTAATTCAATAAAAAATTGGGAGCTACTTCGGCTCTTATACCCATTGAACATGGTCTAAAATCGAAAAATTTTATTTATGTACTCGGGGGAGGGGGGGGGGGGGTTACCCATTATGATCCGGGGAAAAACGGTGTATGCCATAGAATTCAGCTCATGGTGACGAGCAAAACGAGTACCATATCATGGGGGTTCGTACTCTATTCATATGATCGGAGTGGTTAAAGCTGTCCCGGGAATCGAAACCGGGCCTTCAAACTTAAAGTCTGTGATGCTATCCACTAGGCCATGCTTCTGGAGCTTTTTGGAACCTCTCCGTGAAACAGACTTTATAGAGTTATTCTGGTGAAAATTAAAAAAATAGCTCAAAAATCCCAAAATTGCCCTTTTTGGGACACCCAAGGCAAATTTTATTTTTCGAAATTTTCTCAAAAATGACCCTATTAGGGGTAATTTTATGCGTGAAACACGTTGTCGATGTCATTTTTGCGTGAAAACGCTTCCATTTTTTATAAAATCGAATTTTTTGCATATTAGCTTTTTCGAATATGTACTTTCTTTGTCTT
This sequence comes from Acrobeloides nanus, assembly GCA_900406225.1. Taxonomy (NCBI): domain Eukaryota; kingdom Metazoa; phylum Nematoda; class Chromadorea; order Rhabditida; family Cephalobidae; genus Acrobeloides; species Acrobeloides nanus. The sequence goes on from OZJO01007354.1 coordinate 35,447, forward strand.
CAATGATTCTATACAATATTCTTGAAGCGATTTACGCAAAAATAACGTGTTTCCCGCATAAAATTACCCCTAATAGGGTCATTTTTGAGAAAATTTCAAAAAATAAAATTTTTCGATTTTAGACCACGTTCAATCAGGGGTATAAGAGCCGAAAATTTATGAATGGTAGCTCAAAAAAATTTATGAATGATTAATTGATATGCGAACATATAAAGCACCTGAGAAATATTAAGATCACAAGTATAGAAATAGCAATTCAAAAATCTATTAAACAATATAGAGGATCTAGAAATTGAGTTGGTGGTAAAAATTTACACAGAAAATGGCTGAATGAAAGATTACAAATTTCCAACAAAATGTAAATATCTACAGGTTCAAATTATTTTATTGTAGCACCATATTCCGAAGCTCAGAAATTCTTGCTTCAAACAGCCTTAACCTTTCTTGCATACGTTGTCTTTCTTGTTCGGCTCGTTCTGCATCGAATTCTAATTTGGCTACACCAGTCAGAATCGCCTTGTTGATTCGGCCTTTCAGCTTAACACATACTCCATTGAAAATCAAGTCGCTCTCAAATTCTACCTAAAATATTTTTTGTGCTAATGTCACCATTCATTGTAACAAGGGGAGGGGGTGGGGCAAATTTGTTATCATTGTCACAGTGAACAATTTATGTGCATTTCTAGCTGGTGACACAAGGATTGTCATTTTTGTCAACTTGTACATCCCTAATTGTAAATAAGTGCCCCCAGGTTTTATATAACGAAAAAAACAGTTATTTCGATCAGGGAATCGAACCCTCGGCCTTTTAAAGTCACACTCAAGCACATTACCACTGAACTATGAAGGACAAAATTTTCATTTTTACAATTCAATTTTATATAACATACCTCAGTTTCATGAGAATGCATGGTGCTTAGGGATAAATCCAAATTTATACCATTACTTGGAATAGCCTAAAATCATTTTTGAAAACAATGTTTAGATTTTTTTGAAAACAACGTATAAATTTTTATTTTCATAAATTTTTTTTCATCTAAGATCCCTATCATGATTGCACAAAAATGCAGAGGAGGTGTGTGGAAACAAGTCGCGGTTATGATAAGGATCAAAAACATGAATGCATACCAAAGACCTGCAAACACGGATACGCCAAAATAAAACACTTGCAAGGAAAATTATTTGGTACTACTAAGGATTAGCGACCCCAGGACCAGGCCATCATATGAAAAAATGATATATTCGGAAAGATCATGAAAAATGAAGCATTTTTTGTTTTTACGGCATCATCTGAATCGTTTTCCCCACCGAGATAAATGCATTTGAAAATATGAATTCGTGTATATATTTTCGTTGTAATACACAAACTTTTTTGAATTTTTGTGGAAAAATCGTGAAAAAATATCAATCGACTGAGAATTTTATGCTGAACAACTTTGCTAATTGAAGTTTGCGTAAAAATTATGTTCTTCGATCAACAATGCAAAATAAGCTCATGCAGGGTTTTCGTTTCAATATACAAAAATTTAAACTTATTTTGCATTTTTGATCGAAGAAATAATTTTTTACGCAAACTTCAATTAGCAAAGTTGTTCAGCATAAAATTCTCCGTCGATTGATGCTATTTTTTCACGATTTTTCCGCAAAAAATTCAAAAAGTTAGTGTATTACAACGAAAACATGTACACAAATTCAAAATTTCAAATGCAATTATCTCGAAAACTACAACGATTCAGAACATGCCGTAAAAACAAACAATGCTCCATTTTTCATGAACTTTCGAATATCAACAAAAATTTGCAACTTTTTTCCCACTGGACTGATCCTGGGGTCGCTAATCCTACTAGTAGTACTAAAACTGTTTGAAACGAAGCTTAGGAATCGAACAAGTAACTTACAATAGGTAGTTTCATATTTGCACAATTTTGTAAAAAGGTCTGTCTTCTTTCGGCATCCTTTCCATGCAAACAGCCACTATAATGAATTGCTGTATTCTGTGCAAGTTGAACCATAATAGGGTCTTTTCG
>OZJO01007360.1:8347-32612 GCA_900406225.1 Acrobeloides nanus
TCCCCCCCCCCCCCCTCCATATCTCAACACTATGCGACGTCTTTTTCAAAATGTCTTCCGCCTCATCATAACATAGCTAAAGTTGTGATCTTTGACTAGATCACATTTCAAAATTCATACAGGGTGAAACAAGCATACAGGATGTATCACCCCAATCTTACTTATGATTAGGCTTAGGCCTAGGCTTGGGCTTAGGCTAAGCCTAAGGCCTATTCCTAAGCCTAAAGCCTAGGCTTAGGCCTTAGGCTTGGGCCTAAGTCTTAACCCTTTAATGCCGGCTATATAATCCTGCAGAGTTTTACTGAAAATAAGGCTTTTATCGTATTTATCAGGTATGAAATATTGTTTAAAAATAATGTTATTTTCATCGAAAGACATTTAATTACGTCTGAAAAAATATATTTTTAAAAATGGACTAATTTTTGGTAACTCTTTAGGGTTAACCCCTATCATAAAATAGACTTCAAATTCGGATTCCTCACCTCGAAAAACCTTAAGAGAATGACCAAAACCATTTTTCTAGCTTTCTGGGATCATGAGAAAACCTTAAAAATATATTTTTGTTATCGACCCTAAAATTTTGTTTTTGGTCCAAAAATGAGGGTAACTTTTTTCAAAAGCCGATATCTCCATGAGGAAAAAAGATTTTTTGACGCGGTTTTCGATTTGGAATCGTTTAAACACTAAATTAACAAATTCAAAAAGAATTAATGTTATCGGACTTAGCTATCGTTTTTTATCAGCCTTCAAAATCGTGTTACACCGGTGTAACAGCCGGCATTAAAGGGTTAAGCTAAGCCTAAACCATAACTATAGCCTAACTCTAAGCATAAACCAAGTCCAAGCCTTTTTTCAGCTTGGGGGATAGTGCATAAGTACCAAAATTAGATTTATTCCACCAAGGAATCCAAGAATCTGGCGCTGTTCTAACCAACTTTGAAGATGCGCTAGGTCCAACAAATCGCAATTTTGAATTTGCTCAATTAGCATGCAATTTTACACAAGATCAATGGAACTCTGGAAATTATAGTTTGTTAAGAAATTGCCTATACAATTTCGATGTTATTGAAGGATTAAAAGTTGAGAGAGTAAATATTTCTGCCTAATTTTTTCGATATAACCATTTTTAGGATGTTTTTGGAATTGATGGCTCTATCGGGAATACCGTCTGTTGGACCATGGTTCAAGATAATTATTTCTTCCCCGGTATCCCAAAAACTTTGTATAAGAATAGGGTAAACAAGCCTATAATAACTGGTACGAATCGAGATGAATGGGCATTATGGGGTAAGGTTTAAGAAAGACAAAACACCAACAAGTTTAGAGACATGGCGCATCGGGCGTAAAAACTCTTCACTTACTGATTACACAAAGGACTATGTTGAAGCGTATTTGAAATCGAAATTTGCCAATTTCTTTGGTAATCAAAAAAATGCGAATTATTCTTTAGAAGTAGTAGAAAACATTTATCTCGACCCTCGAACTGCCAACGATGATCATCTATCATGGTTAAAATTTGTTATCAATGTAGGAAAAATTCAAAAAAAATTTTCAATGTAAATTTGAGGTTGGAACTGCTTGGTTTTTCACCGGATTCACTGCTCAAGATGTTGAACTATATCTGAGAAATAATAATTCGAATGTTTTCGTCTACGAATTTACTTATTCAAAAGAAAATTTTGAAAATACTGGATATCATCGTAAAAATTTCACCCGTTCTCAAAAGGAATCATTTTTTAGCTGTCCAACATTCGTCCGAATTAAATTGGGTGTTTATGAGCGGTTGGAAAGAAAATAGCACTAATGTGACTGAGATACAATTAGCAAATTTCTTTGGAGAATCTTGGACTAATTTTGCGAAGACTGGGTAAATTTCAAAATTTTCGTATACATTACAATTACTAAGTTACTGTATTAGATATCTTGCACCGGGGGTCCTTGGATTCTGTATATCTATGTGGCGGGTGTAAGTATGGTTTGTTTATGTGTTAGAAGCTTCTGCAGTTTTGTTTGTTTTTGTATGGAAGCGTGAATTATGGTTTTTGTTTGATCAAAACTTTAGTTTAAAAAAATTTATAATTAAAACCAACCTTAAGTAGCTGAGCTTTGTTTCTTCTTTCGATCAAACTTATTAAAGTTTTTAGGAGCTTTAACCTGGCCAGGACTGATAACTTTGGGTTTGGGTTCCCCTTTTTATACCCTCAACCCACGACAGGTAAAGAAGTATGACTCCACCCCTATTTTATCATTTTATGGGGTGATATTTGATGATTCATAAGATTTCGGCATAATAATGACGTGATTTAAAGTTGACGATGACGAATTTAGATCACCTGATGTGGTGAGTCATACTTGTTTTATTGGCCTGGGCTCCCTTGGAACTTCTCTTTTACTTTAGCTCAGCTTCTTATAAAACTTTCAAAATTACCTTCTCCAGGTTCATATTTATAATTACAATCTTAGAAATCCGTCTACTGACAATTCATGGCGACCAGTCACATCTATTGGATTAAGACAATTGGAATATTATGAAATTAATCCGAATGGTGGTATGAGATCTGGTTATAGAACGTTGGATAGAATTCAATTCAATCGAGTAAGAAAATGATTAATATATGCAAGACTGACCGAGTCGGTGCGACGTCAAATGTCGAAATCACGTTTAAACTAGTGGATCGTCTCAGCTCAGTGAGCAAGGAAATTCTTTGTTTCAAATTGCGCTAATTTTGAATTCTAGTGACCAGATAAAACAGTTTCTCATGTTTCTGCCAATATTCGTTGGTGACTTACCACTCACAATTAAGACCAAAAGCATCAAATTCATTACACTTTACTAAACAAAGAACACAACTGGAAAAAAATCGGGGACAAACAGAATCAAAACAGAGCACGAAAGTCAAAACTATCACAGCACCTTGCTAAACTTTGAAATGAAATAAAAGAAACAATTTTCCCTTGTTAGAATTTTGAATATATAACTGATAATTTAGATTCTGCCAATATTCGTTGGTGACTTACCACTCAATATGCCCAAATTATGATATACTGGGTGATCGTACATTTTTGAGTTGTCCTTTTATATTAATTTTGCTTTGAAGTTTTCAAAACGATTTGTCAAAGCCTCAGGAATTGAATTTTTCAAAAATTTCTTCACATTCTAAACAAGCATCCTCGATTCTATTTATCTACAAAAAATCTCGAAAATCGGAATTAAGGTTGAAAAGTTAAATTTTTAACAAAAATTAATCAAAAAATATATTTGGAATTAAGTTCTGGAGCTGAAAAGCATCGATGATGCAGTGGGTAGTGCGCTAGGTTTGTGACCACATTGGTCGAGGGTTCATGTCCTCCCTGAGGAAAAATATTTTTGTCTGTGATTAGATGACTAACTTCAAATCTCAATAACTTTTTAACCTTAATTCCGATTTTCAAGATTTTTTGTAGATAAATAACATCGACGATGCTCTTTCAGAATATGAAGAAATTTTTGAAAAATTCAATTCCTGGTGCTTTGAAAAATGGAACGATTGTTTTTTAGAAAAAGCCTCATACTTTTTAGAATACGACACATAAAAGCAATCCGGTTTCTAATATGAGTCCAAAAATTCATTTTATTTTTATTTGAAAGTTTTTAACGTTGATGTTTTCTATGAATTCTTTCAAATAAATTCTAAATGATAATTAACACTTAAGAGACGATGTCTCGAAATCTCGAACTAGTCTCGAAATCTCGAACTAGTCTCGAACCTGAGGTGGTCATAGTAACAAAAATTCGAATCAATTTTTGAAACCGTATTTAAGATGCATTGTCTGAAGGTCTTCAAATACCATGGAGCCAACTCAAAATGTCAAAGTCTCAGAATTTTTTCAATTGTTGCCTATGTTTAAGTATGTGATCTCACTATTAAAAACCCACCAACCTAAAATTTCGAAACTTTTTCTTCTTCAAGATATAGTCCTCGGAAGTTGGTCACCTCGAGCATAAAGCTAAAAATGCACCCCATCTTAAAAGCCCTCTATCTCAGCCAATTTAAAAGCTTTTCAAATGCGTTCTTTTTTATTTTTTTGATATGGTAAAGAGGTACAAATTTGTAGTGCATTATATTTTGATCCGAGCTAACTCCATGGAAATATCGCCATTTTTATCACATTTAGACGTTTTTGGACAGGGATTAAATTTTCAGTAAAATTGCTCTATAAAATTCAGGTTGGATTCGTTGTAAGGTTTGAAAGCGGATTTTGCAAGATCAATATTAGGCATAATTATTTGGCTAAAAAAATCAAAAATCTAGGTAGAACTAAATGGGTAGCTGAGGTTTTGTGGGGTACACATGTGTCCAAAATTTTAGATTAGCAAAATTTGCCATAATTTATACATATTCGGAAAATTCATGAAAAATGGAGCATTTTTTGTTTTTACGGTAAATTCTGAATCGTTATCGCTATCGAGATAATCGCGTTTAAAGTTGGCGATTTTTGAGTTGTGATTTTGAATTTCCGCCAAATTGAAAATCAGGGTTTTGGCGGGAAATTCAAAATCACAACTCAAAAATCGACAACTTCAAACGCAAGTATCTCGACATCGATAACGATTCAGAATTTACTGTAAAAACAAAAAATGCTCCATTTTTCATGAATTTTAAAATTTTTTCAATTTCTATCAAATTTTTCGTTTTTTCGCAAATTTTGTTTTTTTCAAAAAATTTTCAAAAGCTTTTTCAACACGCTTGAACGCAGCCTGAAAAAGCAAAAATATTTCGACGGGGATCGAACCTGCGCCTTTCCGACTGCAAAGCTAACGCTTTACCAACTGCGCCATAAATGCAGATGGACAACGGGTTTTCATTTCTGATCAAATTTCTAAGCTAAAAAGGCAAATATGAAAATTTGAATTTTTAATTTTTTTCAGAAGGGTACCCCCATGATTTTGGTGTCGTTTTTCTCCCCTCGCCAAGCTCTTTTCAGAAATCTAAGCCGTAACGGGATCAGACTTAGGGTTACGAAATTTGTCCGTACAGACAGACAGATGCACATTTCTCGTTTAATATTAAAAGCGTCGAAGTTCATCTATTTAATTTATTTCCTTGTAAATTATATTAGTTCTAAGAAGAAATATGATGTTTCTTACTGAGAGCTCGCTATTATAAAAGTACAGAAAAACGTAGAAACATTCAACAACTCCTACATAATTATCGTTTCAATCTCTCTCTATGTATGTCTGTATAAGCATTTAGGCATTTATTATATGAACAAAAACAACATAATATATACCTTGTTCATAATTTGCTGAAAATTTCAGACATACCTTCAAACAGCACGAAAGGAAAGAAAACATGACCGTAGGAATTGAATTGAGAGTTCGTTGACCACTCATTTGAAAGCTGAGAAACTGCTCTACAACTTTTATAAAGACACCTATAGCCAGTCCTTCAATAAAAAGTTATACTCCAATCTTTGAGCATGTCTTGATTTTTTTTTTGGGTTTTTGACAAAGAGCAGCATTTTTGACTCGGTGACGAGGGTTTTCGGCAAATACATTTATCACATTTTGTTGTACTGATCCAACACTAAGGGGTGAATTTGTCACCCCTCCGTGTCGTATCGACAGCTCGTGTGTCGGATCAACCTTTTTTGGCTTCAAGCGCCAAAAAAGATTTTCGTTTCAATATTCAAACTATATTGCAGTTCAGGTAATTTTTGTGAAAGTTTTCATTAAAGGGCCAGTCCAGTCAGTTACAATTATATGACAAAAATGATATATTCGGAAAGATAATGAAAAATGGAGCATTTTTTGTTTTTACGGCATGTTCTGAATCGTTGTAGTTTTCGAGATAATTGCGTTTGAAATTTGTGTACAAGCTCTTCGTTGTAATACACAAACTTTTTTGGATTTTTGCGGAAAAATTGATTTTTCATCAATTTTTTAAATTTTCATAAAATGAACATTGTAGCAATTTTTATATCTAAATGAGACGAACAAAATGATACGAAAATGATTCAATTTGAATATTGTTTTGGGTTATTGAAACGAAAACATGAATCAGAATTTTCGTTTCAATAACCTAAAACAATGTTCAAATTGAATCATTTTGTGTCATTTTGTTCGTCTCATTTAGCTATAAAAAATTGCTACAATGTTTATTTTGGGGCTCTATTAGAAGTTTTACGGTAGTTGTAACTGACTAGACTTGTCCTTTAATATAAAACGCGTTATGCTAGCGCATAACATATTTTTTTATCTTTTAAACATTTGTTCTTGTCAACTACTTATTTATTCAAGACAATTTATTTAGAATTAATTATTCTCTGGCCTATATAGACAAATATAGATCTACTTTCTGTCTGTTAACATAATTTCCTCGTTTGTTATCGTTGTTCGCTTATCGTTGAAGACATGGATACATTTATCTTGATAAATAAAATTATAACTGGCTATAGCTGTGTAATCAGCGTACCTCTTTATATTATAACCCTGTACGTTATATGGAAAAATCGAAGAAAAACGCCATTCAATTCGTCATATTTCACTCTTTTTCTAGCTTTAGGTGTTGTTGATGTGACGTAAGATTGTTGTAAAGTCCGTTTCCGCCACCAATGGGAAAAAAGACCGGAGTGATGGCCAAGTGGTCTAAGGCAGTGTGATCGCGGTTACAACGGTTACGGTTATAAGCGGTTACGGTTAACCGTCATGATTTTTAAGTTTGTTTATTTTTATTTCAACGCTGACATAAAATTGGGAGTGTGGCGATTAAATATATGCAAAATAATTTTTTACGGCGGTTATAATGGTTCGGTTAACCACTTGGAAAAATTGAACGCTTACTAACGGTTCGGTTAACCGAACCGTAACCGTCGGTTACAAACGGTTATAGGCGGTTATAAGCGTTTATAGACGATTATAAACGGTTATAGACAGTTATAGGCGGTTATAGACGGTTATAAAAGGTTATAGAAGGTTATAAATGGTTATAGGGGGTTATAAACGGTTATAAACGGCTATAGACGGTTATAAGCGGTTATAGACAGTTATAGGCGGTTATAACCGTCTATAACCTCTTATAACCGCCTATAACCGTTTATAACCGCCTATAACCGTCTATAACCTCCTATAACCGCTTATAACCGTTTATAACCACTTATAATAGTCTATAACCGCTTATAGCCGCCTATAACCGTTTATAATCGCTTATAATCGCTTATAACCGCTTATAACCGTCTATAACCGCCTATAACTGTCTATAACCGCCTATAAACATGTATAACCGTCTATAATCGCTTATAAACGCTTATAACCGCCTATAACCGTTTGTAACCGACGGTTACGGTTCGGTTAACCGAACAGTTAGTAACCGTTCAAATTTTCCAAGTGGTTAACCGAACCATTTATAACTGTCAAAAAAATTTTAAATGGTTTTTTGATACTTACATTGTTAATATCATACATAAGGCGACGAAAAATTGTTGAAATTAAGTTTTAAGAGATAATTGTAACCGTTTGTAACCGACGGTTACAAATGGTTAACCGCGATCACACTGGTCTAAGGCGCCGCTCGTCCGATCTGGAAAGTTAAGCAACGTTGGGCCCGCAGGTTCAATCCTATTAGGACAAAATTTTGATTTTCAAAAAAATTTCTTTTACAAACAATGGAGCAAAAATTTTTGCCCTAGCGGGATTGAACCTGCGGGCCCAACATTGCTTAACTTGCCAGATCGGACGAGCGGCACCTTGAATCATTTGGCCATCGCCTCCGGACTTTTTCCCATTGGCGGCGGAAACGGATTTTAGAGATTTATCCGGTTAATATTCTACTAGAAAATACACACCTAGAACTATCGGGTAAACACTCGAAAATACACAACTAGAACCCACTAATGATTTCGAGATCGGGATTGTATTCATCAAAGCCGTGTGGTATAGTGGTTAGCACGGCAGACTATGGCTGTAGATGACCAAGGTTCGATCCCCGACTGGCAACTCGCGATTAGATGGGTCTAGTTGTATATTTTCGAGTTCCCGCATGGCATTATGAAACGGTTCTAGTTGTGTATTTTCTAGTTGAATATTAACCATTTATCCAAAAAGTAAAAGATTTAGATGTTGGTTATTATATACGATTAAGAAGTTGATTTTTTGGGGTTGGCCATGGATATTAGTAATTTTTGAACCTCTTAAAGATAATATGTCTTCAAGGATACTGAATTTTTTAATTTGGGCATTCGGTATTTCAGCTTATTCGTATGTAAAAGTACACAATTTTTAGCTTACATGCAATTTCATATTACAATTTTGATACAGGTTAACCGATTTCTAATCATATTTAAAACTTCGATCTATGATAAAGTAATAGCTAAATTCATTTTTATCTAGGGCCTCCACTAATACTTTGCGACGAGCACTATCTAGTGTGCCTCGACACTTCTACTTTGTCAGGGTCAGCGAATTTTCGAATGTGGTCTGCAGCAAATTTATAGCTCAACAAAAGATGAATAAAAATGTCAAAGATCGCAATGGAAAATTCGTTGACCCTTAAAAGTTATTCTCATTTTAAATTTGCAATTAGTGTGGAATTAGTGCTTCCAAAATTTCTCAACGCAATTAGTAGTGGAGGCCCTTATTTCCAATTGATTTTTAAATATATGTTGTAGCCGATATTGAATTTCAGCCGATCCTGAATCGGCTAGCCAATTTAAGCTTAGGCCTAGTTCTAAGCCTAGGCCTAAGCATAGGCTTAAGCCTAGGACTAACAAGGGACGTTTTAGACATGTAAAATCGATTTTTTTCTAATTTTGGCAGAAAGTTGTTGGGCATACTTTACTTGTTATAAATATTTTTTTGTTTGGGTGTCTGAAGCTTCATTGCGAATAAAAATGAAAAAATAATAAAAATTTGATAAATGCAAAAAAATTGACGCACAAGGAAATCGAACCAGTCGTCTATCGACTATCAGGCGAGTCATTTGCCACTCGATCATAGTTGATATATTATTTTGATATGTTCAAATCTAATTAAATTGTAATTGTATAAAGTTTTCGTGCCAATATCTCCTCAACGAAGCTTCAGACACTCAAACCAAAAACATATTTATAACAAGTAAAGTATGCCCAAAACTTCGTGCCAAAATTTTAAAAAAATTGATTTTACATGTCTAAAACGTCCCTTGTAAGCCTATAAGAATAGTCGGAGATTTAGAATCAAGATCGATGATCCTAAATCGGCTAGCGAATCTTGAATATCCTAAATCAGCCAGCCGATTCAGGACCGGCTGAAATTCAATATCGGCTACAGCATATATAAAAAATTAGGTATTTCAAGACAGATACGTTTCGATAATGATACTGATGATTTGTGTATGTTCTATGTGTATGGCATCGCCACTTTTATTTATAGTTAATTTTGTAACTGCTGATATAATTTCAATATCGAATCAAACAATAGTAGTGTTTGGTGGGCCTACTTGGATTGATATCAATGTGATCGTAAGTTATTTTATGTTATTGTCTACAGTGCGTCTCACATACATTTATACCCTAAACTTTTGATCATATTTCGGACGAATAAAAAGATTTTTCGATGGAATTTTTTTAGGTGATAGCTGATGGAAAGCTGAACAAATCCTGTAAAAATTTTGAAATTCGCATATTTTAACATTTTTATTTTTCACTTTGAAGTTTTCAAAGTCGATTTTCTCCACCTTAACAAAATGCTAGAAATTTAATTTTTTATGAAAAGATAGAGCTTTAGTCCCTCTAGCAAATGCAAAAAACGGTATATAAAAATTATTTAATAGTGGCGAGATATTTGACTTTGAAGTTGATAGACAAAAAAATAAAAATAAAAACTTGTGGGATGGTGTAGTGGTTAGCGTGTTCGGTTAGCAGCCAGAAGGTCGAGGGGTTAATTCCTGGGTGCGTCATTTTGTTTTTGCTTCATTGACAAACTCAATTCGTGGCAAAAGTTAAAGTGCCAAAAAATGAGGAAAAAACAAAATGACGCATCCGGGAATAAAACCCTCGATTTTATAACTGCTAGCCAACCGCGCTAATCACTACACCATCACCACAAGTTAATCTAGGATTTTGTTTTTGCCTCATTTTTTGACTATCAACTTCAAAGTCAAATATCTCGCCACTATTAAATAATTTTTATATATCGTTTTTTGCATGTGCTAGAGGGACTAAAGCTCTATATTTTCATTTAAAAAATTAAATTTCTAGCATTTTGTTAAGGTGGAGGAAACCGACTTTGACTTCTAAGTGAGAAATGTTACTTATTTAGAGAATATATTTGTTATCATGGAGAATTTATATTTATATTATTTTCGGCACTGGTGTTGTCTTTTATCCGTCGCTTATTATGTATATTTTAAAGTTACGAAAAAATCGAAACATGAATTTAAATAGTAACATGGAACTAAACATATGTTATTCAGCTTTATTCTTTTTTTCGATGAACATTCTTTATTTAGGCTTTTTTGTTGCTGTGTAAGTTTTTCAATTGTCTACACCGAGAAATTTACACAAAAAATGAGGTACAAACAAAATGACACATCCGGGAATTAAACCCTCGACCTTATGACTACTAGTCGAACGCGCTAACCACTACACCATCACCACAAGTTTTAATAAAAAAGTTACTTTTTTTATTTTAGTGATGTTACTGGTTATACACAATCTTTAATAATGGTTTTCAGTACTCTCTATATTGCATGTGATGTGTATGATCTCTTTAATGCTTATAGCATAGTGATTACTTGTCAAGATATGCGAATGGAGATAAAGAAATTGTTAACAGAAAAATACTTTCATGGATTTAATATATCTGTCTTGAGTTCACGAGCACAAGCATGGTAGAAGGTGATAAGTTCGCAAATTTCCAAGCTCTTGAAAAAAAATTAGTTTAAAAGGGGATCCAAAGTATGATCGAGTAGAAAAATTTAAAACAAATGACATTTCTATGGATAATTTTGGCTGAAAAATCCAAAAAAATTTCCTTGACAGTGTTTTGGGCATTTGTTGACCCCATGTTTTTTGACTGTGTAGCTTATAACTTGAATCAAAACGTGCCCAAAACATGGTCAAGAAAATTTTTTTTGGATTTTTCAGCCAAAATGACGCCTAGAGAGGTCATCCTTAAAAAATTTTTCTACTCGACCAACTTTGGACACCCTTTAACACTTCAATCATGTTCTCTATCCACATCTGTATGCAGTTTGCATAAACTTTTTATTTATTCCCTAAAAAATTCTCTTTTTTATCCCAAAATTTCTCTTCGCAAATCACATCCTCTCCCAAACATTTTTTTATTATGTCTCATCTCTTTTCACCCTTTTCATTCCAACTTCGCCGAAACTTCTCGGCTTGTTTTTGTATCACATCTTTTGCCCCAGCTGTGCTTTTTGGAGCTCTATGTTTTGGTCGGCAAATTGTTGGTCTGCAAAGTGGTCGCTTGGTTTATTTAGTTGTTAATAAATTGCTTTATATATTACAAGTCCCTACAAGGCAAACGGGTTGGTGACACTTGCGCATGAAACATTGCGCACCTACATTTGCGCATGTGCACATGTACATTAGCGCATTCACTTTTACGCAATTTTTTAAGTGCATGCGCAAATGTCGCACGCGCAAAAGTGAATGCGCAAACGTGCGTGCGTAACTGGAAAACTATAAGGCTGGATTTATACTTCCGTCGCGTCGCGCGACGTGTCGCACGACACGCAGAGCAATTACGTTTATAGGGCGAACAATTTTTCCCATGTCGTTTATAGTTGTGTCGCGCGACAGCCTACGATGTCGCAAGCGCTAATCACGCGACGTCGCGCGACACAATGCCAAGTGGCAAAAAATTGGCTCCACTCGGGATTCGAACCCGCGATCATGTGAAAAAAGCCGCTGCTTTGTCACTGCACCACCAAGGCTTGTTGATGGATAAACGTCTTTTCAAACCAAATACTAGTGACACGTCGTACGACGCGTCGCGCGACAGACTATAGACGCTAACTCGCGACACGTCGCGCGACGTGTTGCGCAACACAAAATGCACTGTCGTGCGACAGACTATAAGCGCCAAATTTGCTGAAAACCACATTCGAAATTCGTTGACCCTGAAAAATAAAATCGTCTCGACGCCGAGAGTGCAATTAGTTCTACAATTGGTGTTTTCATTTGAATTAGTGGAGGCCCTGAGTTGAAACGATCCACTAGTTCAAACGTGTTTTCGACATAATTTAATTTTTTCTGTTTTATATAAAATAGAAAACTTATACATATGATTTCATAATGTCCTCGTTTGTTATCGCTGTTCGTTTCTCATTGGATACATTTAGCTTGATAAATAATTATAACTTGCTATAGCTGTGCAATAAGAATACCTCTTTAATTATAACCCTATACGTTATATGGAAGAATCGAAGAAAAGTACCATTCAATTCGTCATATTTCACATTTGTTCTAGCTTTAGGCGTTGTTGATGTGATGCAAGATTGTTGTCTTTCTTTTACTTTTATTCAAAAAGTAAAAGATTTAGATGATGGTTATTATACACGATTAAGAATTTTATTTTTTTGGAGTTGGCCATGGATATTAGTAAACTTTGAACCTCTTAAAAAAGGGGTGCTTTTGCGACCATTTGGGAGAAAACATTTTCGTAAAAATGACCCTATTGGGGGTAATTTGGTGCGAGAAATTGATTGCGCGCACTCCCGAAGCGTAAAAACGCCATCTTGACCAAGTTTTCGTGACAAATTGACTTTTTTCTTCTTTTTTTCGTCGCTTCTTTCGTCCATCCCCATCTGCAACCCAACATTTTTAGCAAGATTAGAAGTGTTATAAAGAGGAGAAGATTTCTAAAGGGGTCAGATATCAACTTTTTGGTGGTTTACCCCCCCCCCCCCCCAACATGATTACGTAATATCTGAATGATCCCAAAGAGCACTATGATTTCCATGTGAATGCAAGTAGAACCGCCTCTGGCGACCCTGGATCCGAACAAAGCTAAAAGTGACGCCCGTACCGGTTCTGGGCGAGAAATGGTACAATTCTTTCGTTATCCACAAAACTTGTAAAGATATGCGAACGGAGATAAAGAAATTATTTACAGAAAATACTTTCATGGGTTTAATATATCTGTCTTGAATTCACAAGCACAAGTATGGTAGGAGGTAATAAGCTCCAAGTTCTTGAAAAACTTTTACCATTTCAACCATGTTCTCTATTACATCACACGGTGAAACAATTGCACTTTTAATATAAAATACGATTTGCTATTTTTATTCGAGAATTCAATTAATTTTATTCGGCAATATACGAAAACAAGTCTAACCTAAATATATTTTTCAAGTAATTAAGTTTTGTCGGAAATTTGTAGACAAGGTGCATGGCAAAATCGTCAAATTTAGCTTTCTGTTTACTTCGTTTATTAGATCCGTCGAAAAGAACTAATAGATAGAAGATTTTATAAAGGTCTCGACGAAAACAATACATTTTTTATCTCTAATTTTGTCGATAAAGTTTGTTATTAACCTCGATATTTAATCATTTTTTATAAATAATTACTCGTAAGCCATAGCTCTTCGGGACCAATTACCTCCCTTTTTTCGATTATTATTTATACAAATTTTCAAATTACAGGGTAATTCAGCCTCGACTGAAAAACTTCAAACAAGCTCTGTGTAGACAACGAATTTTAGCATGTGGTTTTTTACGGGAGATAACTGAGAACGTCAGAAATGTGATATACTGAGTGATCATACATTTTTGAGTTGCCCTTAATTTTTACTTTGAAGTTTTCAAAACGATTTTTTAAAGCCTCAGGAATTGAATTTTTCAAAAATTCCTTCATATTCTGAAAGAGCATCATCGATTCTACTTATCTACAAAAAACCTTGAAAATCGGAATTAAAGTAAAAAAGTTAAATTTTTAACGAAAATTAATTTTAAAAATATTGAAATTAAGTTCTTGAGCTGAAAAGCACTGATGGTACAGTGGGTAGTGTGCTAGGCTTGTGACCACAAGGGTTCGAATCCTCCCTGAGGCAAAATGTTTTTGCCTATGATTAGATGACTAACTTCAAACCTCAATAAATTTTTAACCTTAATTCCGATTTTCAAGATTTTTGTAGATAAGTAGAATCGACGATACCCTTTCAGAATATGAAGAAATTTTCGAAAAATTCAATTTCTGAGGCTTTGAAAAATCGTTTTGAAAACTTCAAAGTAAAAATTAAGGACAAATCAAAAATGTATGACCACCCAGTATATCATATTTCTGACGTTCTTAGTTATCTCCTGCAAAAAACCCTATGCTAAAATTCGTTGTCTACACCGAGATATACTTGTTTGAAGTTTTTCATTCGAGGCTGAATCACCCTGTATTTTTAAGTAACACCTTTCAACAAATTCCCATTTTTGTTAGATACGAATTTATCATCGAAGATATGGAAACATTTATTTTAATCAATAAAATTATGACTGGCTATAGCTTGCTAGTTAGTGTGCCACTTTACATGATAACAATGTATGTTATATGGAAACAAAGGAGAAAACCACCGTTTAACTCACCCTTTTTCTCTCTTTTTCTAGCATTAGGTGTCGTCGATATAATGTAAGATTTTTTTATAGAAATTTATATCCAAAAATAAAGGGTTGGCATCACTTGCGCACACACATTTGCGTAGCGTCATTTGCGCATATACACCTGCGCGCGGATATTTGCGCATATACAGTCGTGGACAAAAGTCTTGATCCCTATGTTAAAAAATTAGAAAATATAAAAATTCTCTAACACGTAAAGTTTGAAGGGTCAGGCTACTTTGCATAAAAGTTAGGCCTATTGTCGAGCTTCTCGATCCACATCTTGAACTTCTGCATATAAATAAACAGTAAGAAATATAAGGTCATCTTTACACATACCTTCAATTTTCGATGGACAAAAGTCTTGATCCCTTTATTTTTAATAAGAAAATCAATACCAAAATCAATATTTGACACAGAATTCTTTTTAGAATTTAAAAATATAAAATATGAGTGTAAAAAATTGGGGTCGATTACTCGATTTGATCAACTTTAGTTTTTGGTCAAGTCAGATTTATGGCCGCCTCAATTTCTATAGAAAATGCACTAAAATGGGGAGTAGGATGGCAAAGTCGAGGCCAGAAATTTTTTCTAGCTTGGAATTTCTGGTAGATTTTTATTGCGATGGTGAGATTATACATAGACAAACAATTTTTGGTGCAGCTTCAAGAATTTCGAGCTTTCTGGCACCACCGATAGAGCAACGATGGAGGTCGATTCTTCAAAACACCAAATTTCCCTTTATTTTAGGGATTTTTCGAGTTTTTGGAGAATCGACCTCTATCGGTGGTGCCAGAAAGCTCGAAATTCTTGAAGCCGCACCAAAAAATTTATGTATAATCTCACCATCGCAATAAAAATCTACCAGAAATTCCAAGCTAGAAAAAATTTCTGGCCTCGACTTTGCCATTCTACTCCCCATTTTAGTGCATTTTCTATAGAAATTGAGGCGGCCATAAATCTGACTTGACCAATAACTAAAGTTGATCAAATCGAGTAATCGACCCCAATTTTTTACACTCATATTTTATATTTTTAAATTCTAAAAAGAATTCTGTGTCAAATATTGATTTTGGTATTGATTTTCTTATTAAAGGGGGGTGTACTTTGTAGCCGCATCCCGAAAAAAAAAATTTATTTTTACAAAAACGACCCTATTAGGGGTAAAATCATGCGAAAAATCGATTGCGCGCATCGAAAAATTTTGAAAAAATTTTTCGGGGGTCAAAAAATTGAAAAAAATGCGTCAAAATTAGGGGTTATAAGTTTTAACTCCAACAAAATCATTTTTAGGGGTAAAATCATGCGAAAAATCGATTGCGCGTATCGAAAAATTCTGAAAAATTTTTTCGGGGGTCAAAAAATTGAAAAAAATGCGTCAAAATTAGGAGTTGTAAGTTTTAACCCCAACAAAATTATTTTTAGGGGTAATTTTATGCGAGAAATCGATTGCGTACATCGAAAAATTCTGATTCCTCGCACAAAATTACCTCTAAAAATGATTTTGTTGGGGTTAAAACTTATAACCCCTAATTTTGACTCATTTTTTTCAATTTTTTGACCCCCGAAAAATTTTTTCAGAATTTTTCGATACGCGCAATCGATTTTTCGCATGATTTTACCCCTAATAGGGTCGTTTTTGTAAAAATAAATTTTTTTTCGAGATGCGGCTACAAAGTACACCCCCCTTTAAAAATAAAGGGATCAAGACTTTTGTCCATCGAAAATTGAAGGTATGTGTAAAGATGACCTTATATTTCTTACTGTTTATTTATATGCAGAAGTTCAAGATGTGGATCGAAAAGCTCGACAATAGGCCTAACTTTTATGCAAAGTAGCCTGACCCTTCAAACTTTACGTGTTAGAGAATTTTTATTTTTCTAATTTTTTAACATAGGGATCAAGACTTTTGTCCATGACTGTACATTTGCACATGCAATATTTGCGCAGCGACATTTGCGCATGTAACATTTGCGCATGTAAAAAATCGAACTTTTGACCAAAAATGTTGCATGCGCAAATATCCGTGCACAAATGTCGCTGCGCAAGTGTATATGCGCAAATGTCCATGTGCAAATGTCCATGCGCAAATGTCGCATGCGCAAATGTGTGTGCGCAAGTGATGCTAACCCACAATAAAAGATTTAGATGTTGGCTATTATATACGATTAAGAAGTTTATTTTTTGGGGTTGGCCTTGGGTGTTAGCAATTTTTGAGCCTATTGCTAAAGATAATATATATGCAAGAATATTGCAATTTCTCATCTGGGCGTTCGGTATGCCATATATGGTTTATTGTAAAAAGTACAGGGTGGGCCAAAATAACGGTAACACCTCCGCCTTTTTCTTCTTTTCGTTTGTGACGCTCTTTCTTTCCAAAAAATTTAACCTACCTTGATCGTTATGAATATGATAAAAATTGACCCAATGGGAGGAGGGGGCAATCCGGACAATTCTCCCCCTGTCAGAAAAATTTTGAAAAAAATCATAGTATCCCCTAATGTTTTTGTCCAAAACTACAAAGAGCATGGCCGATTTTACTTATCTACAAAAAATCATGAAAAAAGGATTTATACTTTTCATGTGTAAAAAAACATGTGAAATAATAAGCAAAAACTTAAAATTTCATTAAAATGGCTCAAATGGTTAAGTGGTAGTGGTCTCGGCTTCGATTCTAAAGGTAGTGAGATCGAATCCTACTCGCGGCGATTTGATTTTGGTTTTGGACTTTGGGTCATTGCCTCCCCCGTCAGGAAATCATGGCTATGTGCCTGCACCCTGTAGAAAATTTTTTAGCTTACATGCAATTTAATATTACAATAATGATGCAACTGAATAGATTTCTCATAGTATTTAAAACAAGCTTATATGACAAAGTAAGAAAGCATTGTTTTATTTTATCTAAATTTCGTGAAAAAAATAACATTCTAGATATATAAGAATGTTTCGATATTAATATCAATAATTTGTGTCTGTTCTTTATGTATGGCTTCACCTCAATTATTTGTATCTAACTATATAACCTTAGATAAAGTTACAATATCAAATGTAACAATCGAAGTGCATGGAGGTCCTGCTTGGGCTGATGACCTTGCTTATGTAGGTTATTTTATATTAAAATCCGTGTGTTAGTTGATAAAATAAGTCATGAATTTCCCATAAGAAGATTTATTTTGTAGGACACGGGTTAGCACTCAAAGGATGAGGCTAACAAGGATGACAAAGATGAAAAAAGTACTAGAACTCCTTCTTGTGCTTGAAAAAATTTGATAGAATCGGAAATTGATTTTAAGACTGAACCAGGGCCCGAAAAGGTGCTAGCACCCATCAGCACGTCAATAGGAACGAATGCACTACACAGTTTTTTAAGGAATTGACCGCACAGGATCTTCCGCACGGAACATTGTTCAAAATCAACATACGTTCGATGATCAGTATCCGTGCTCTTTTCATTTCCGATCGCATTCCTTTTGGGAAGATCAGGGGCCCGTTGCTTACTTCCGGAACCGGAAGTGATCAAAAAATGAATGAAAAATCTATTTCCGACTTGCATTTTGTCAACCCTGTTGATTCTAATATCCATACACAAACAGTGGAAGACAAATGGAGTCAATAGAAGGATTGGGTCCGTTGACGGCACGGAGTTCACAACAGAGTCCTGCAAATTCAACTTACCGAGTTCAACTGGAGAGAGCACTTTGGCAAGAGAAATCGCGTTTTTTTCAACTTATGGTCTCAAATTTCTAACTTCTATCGAAAATCACTAAAAATCACACTTCCGATTTCCAACTTCCGGTTCCGACTTCCGGAAATCATAGCACTACATATTTAATTTAGAAATTATCCCTAGCATCTTGGCGAGTTTATATTTATATTATCTTTGGTACAGGTCTCATCTTTTATCCTTCGATTATTAAGCATATATTAAAGTTGCGAAAAAATCTGAATATAAGTTTAGAGAATCGTATCGAATTAAGTATATTTTATTCGGCAATGTTGTTTTTTGCCATGAACAGTATCTATTTAGGCTATTTTGTTGCTTGGTAAGTTTTTTGGAAATGATATAAAATTCATACAGCATGCCACTTTTAAGTTGAATTGTTGGTAAAAATAATCGATAAAAATGTCGTTAAAATTTAGTTTTAGTGATATTACCAGCTATACACAATCTTATATTGAGGTTCTATGGACTTTATACATTGCATGTGATGTGTATGATCTATATAATGCTTACAGCCTGGTACTCACTTGTAGAGATATAAGGGTTGGGATCAAGAAACTATTTGAAGTTAAATATTTTCACAATTCTAGTATATCTGTTTTGAATTAATGTAGAACTTTCATTTATTAATAAACGAGTTTATTTCAATTTTTTCATGCTTGATTTTAACGACCTTTCTAATCGCGTCTTTTACTCACTTCAATAATCAGCATTATATGATCTAAGTATACAGATTGAGTTTTATGGAAAACGATACGTTGAAAACATTATTATTCTTTTCGAATAGTAAAAACTATTTTAAAACTTTGCATACCCATCTCTAAGAAGAGATGGGCGTGCAATCATCTTCAACCAACATCAAAGCAAACGCTGAACAACTTTGGGATGAAACAGGAATCAATTTTGCCCAATTGACGTCCTTATCCATGCCATCAGCTCCAAGGGTGTGACCATATTCAAACTTGTTTTAAATATTATAAAAATTAAAAAAAGGTTTATAATTAGAGACCGCCATATTTTAAAAAACGACCTCAAAAAATGGGGCGCAGGTGACCCTCTCAATTTTTTGAATTTTTTTGCTAAAATAGTATTTTTAGTGTTGCTCTACAAGACTGTAACAAAATTTTTATGTAAATCGACAAATTTGGGGTACTTTTGACCCTTACAAAATCGATACTTTTCTATTGAAAACAGTAAAAATTAGCATTAAAATTGAAATATCTTGCAATCCTANGTTCTAACATTGCCTAAACCCTTGACAAAATTGTACATAGTGATAGAAATCCGGGTCAATATGAGTTCATAATTGTGTTAGACAAAATAGAAATTTTGCATTTTCACAAATTGTGGTTGTGACATCAAATTTACCACTTTTTTCCATTTTTCTCGAGTTTTTACTCAAAAATTTGCCAACGATCTTAACTAAAGTTGTTTCTATACTCATTTTGGACACTTTTATCAAAAAATTTCGGAAAAAATCGGAAAAAAATTTTTCATGTGTTGGTCTCTAAATATATGAAGAAAATAGAACAATACCACACGGTAGCGACTGACACAAGCTGATTCAAAATTCAAAATAAACAAAAGTTTTTTCACTCCGACATTTTCAACTGTACAGGGTGTTTCAGATGAAATGTACCTATTTTATATTAACATAACTTTTTTCTGGAAAATGATTTTGAATTTTCGACATTTGGAAAATAACGAGCTAATTTGTCTATTTTATGCATGTTTCTTTGTTTTTGAAAATCTTGACTTTGGGCATTGAAACGAAACTTTGCTATTTTTTCCTGAAGAAAATTTTTAAAAATTCTTGCGCCAATTGATTCAGCGATCCCAAAAACGGTAGTGTACCAATTTTCGTGAAAAACATATTCTTGGTTTTCGATTAAAAAAACTTTATTGAAGGGCTGGGGTTTGAACCAGCGATGTTCTGGCTCATGCACATTGTGGTATATGCGAGCTTACATACACCACAATGTGCATGAGCCCGAACGTCGCTGGTTCGAACCTCAGCTCTTCAATAAAGTTTTTTTACTCGAAAACCAAGAATATGTTGTTCACGAAAATTGGTACACTACCGTTTTTGGGATCGCTGAATCAATTGGCGCAAGAATTTTTTTAAAATTCCTTAAAGAAAAAATAGCAAATTTTCGTTTCAATGCCCAAAGTCAAGGTTTTCAAAAACAAAGAAACTTGCATAAAATGGACAAATTAGCTCGTTATTTTCCAAAAGTAGAAAATTCAAAGTCATTTTCCAGAAAAAAGTCAAAATAAAATAGGTACATTTCATCTGAAACACCTTGTACTATGACTTCTTAAAAGCTTTGGTATATCTATACAGTTTCACAAAATCGATCTGATTATGTTCGAACTTTTGGCAATCTTTCTGTTTTGACTGTCGAAAAATTATAATGAGATAACAAAAAATATTTGTAAAATTCCTCAGATTTCTCCGCATTTATTGACAGAAAAATGTTCCTGCATAGGAGAATTTTTGAATAATCGTGAGAAATTTGTTATTACAATCGACAAAACACTTCTGGGACAAGTGATTTTCAAAAATTTAGGAAAAAAATCTACTAATTAAGCACAAAAATCAATTTCTAGAGGTTCCCTGAAAGCAATACAAAAAAATGGCAGCTTCGTTTTCTCGATAAGGAAAAAAGGATTAAAAAAATGGCGGTGGGATACTTACGGACGGGCATTTGCGGACGGGACATTTGCGGACGAACATTTGAACATTCAATTTTTTCAAAAATTTGAATTTTTGAAAAAATTGAAACTTTCAAACGTTTCGTCCGCAAATGTCCCGTCCACAAATGCCCGTCCGCAAATATCCATCCGCAAATGTCCCATCCGCAAATGTCCGTCCGCAAGTATTTCACCACCAAAAAATCTCTCTGGTAAGCTTTAGATCTGTATTTGAACTTTTTCTCCTTTTTATCTTGAACCCTTTAAATGTTTGTACTGAGGATGTCATAAGTTTGTTTAAAGAAATTCTTTGAATAGCATATAAGAGCTCGATTTTTAGAATAGTAAATTATGTCACAATAGTCTAAACAATATATAATTCTTTCTTTGTTTTCACCATTTTCTTTCATTTTTTAAACTCTCTTTTGTCTGCTCATGTAAACTCTTGGCTTCGAAAAGTTTAAAAACAAATTAAAAATTCTGTTTTTTTGTCCTCACAGTTTTCAAAGACCGTAGAAATGTTGTTTTCCTGAATATTTAATATAGCGATATTCTTCGTTAAACATAAAGTACACAGTAAAACAAATTTTTGAATTTTTCTTTAGAAAAATTTACCTAGAAGCAACAAAAGTTTATGACTAGGCGGAGTTTTTATGTTTGAGAGACAGACGTATTTTATATCAGAGCTCTAAGAGAAGTGACAAAAGCATAAACTGGGAAAAAAAGAATAACAAATTTTTTTGGGGGGAGGGGCTAAAGTGCATAAGTTCCCCTTTTTTTATTTAGAAAACTTTAATTACGTGACCTTTGTGTTTTGGCAATTTTTTGTCCCTACACAACAATCTACACCATAGGTCGGCAAGGAGGGAGAGCCTCCCTCTGGCCTATTCACATATAGACCCAAAATTGAAGGCGGGACCACCTCATGGACCCAAAATTGAGGGGAGACCACCTTATGGGCCCCCGCCGAACAGTATGGCCCATAAAAATTGGGTGTCAGAAGACTATCTCAAGCAAAAAAAACCGTTTTTTTGGTGGAGGACCACCTCATTGGGAGATCCCCCCCCAGCTTGCCGACCTATGATCTACACACACATTTTATTTTACATTTTTTACGATTACTATTGCTACCATAAATTTGATTTTAATTTATAGCTCAAGCATGAGAACCACTTGGAAAGGATTAAAACAACTTTTTGAAGACTTTGCTTCATGGACTTCAACTCATGGGATACCTCACATTTTCTTGTCTAAATCTATATGGGTCAAACTTTTTTGGTTTATAGTCACGATTACTTCCGCTTCCGGATTCTTTTATCAACTCATTTTTCAATTGCTTCATACATATTTCAACTATCCCGTTAATGTGAACACCGAAGTAGTCTTTAACATAATTTAAAAAAAATTTGTTTTAGATTGAATATGGCGAACGTGTGTTTCCAGCTGTAACTTTTTGTTCGATCAATCCTTGGAAAATCTCCAATGTTTCGGGAACTCCACTTGAAGACCTGGTAAGGATTATAAAATCGGGTTGATAATTGGAACGCCTGTTCCACAGAGACTGTTGTTTCACAACTTTTATTCCACAGACAGTTGTTCCACAGGGTGTGACAGACAATTGTGCCACTTAAAGGACCAGTCCAGTAAGTTACAATCATATGAAAAATGGTATATTCGGAAAGATCATGAAAAATGGAGCATTTTTTGTTTTTACGGCATGTTTTGAATTGGTGTAGTTTTCGAGATAATTGCGTTTGAAAATTTGAATTTGTTACAAGCTCTTCGTTGTAATACACAATTCAAAAAAGTATGTGTATTACAACGAAGAGCTTGTAATAAATTCAAAATTTCAAACGTAATTATCTCGAAAACTACAACGATTCAGAAATTGCCGTAAAAACAAAAAATGCTCCATTTTTCATGATCTTTTCGAATATATCATTTTTTCATATGATTGTAAATTCCTGAACTGGTCCTTTAAGCCTTAGGTTATGTTACACTAGCTTTAGGTAGGTATGTTCACCTGTTTTCTGAAATCATGTTTCCGGTCAATTTTTCACCTCCAAAACATAAAGAAATCATATTTTCCACTATTTTAAACCTATTGAACAAACAGTATCTTCGGAACAGATGTCCTTTTACCGATAATTGTTTGACCTTCAATTTTTTCAAAATAAATTTTAACCGTGTAATATTAGATTGATGCCTATCTAAGCAATGCAACCAATACTAAATATGGATTTATTACACCCATCAATATTCTTCGCCCACAACGTGCTGCCAAATGGACACAATTAATGTATGAGAAGCTGAAAGAATTAGATGAAATGGTAATTTTTTTACAGATCAAAAAGTTCATTGTATTTTTTGATAATTGTTGATCCGCACTTCTAGAAAATATTTTTTGATGCGTTTTTTTCAGCATTATTGATCATGAGAAAATTTTTAGTGACATGAAATTTTTTTAGCCTAAGGCTTAGCCTAAGATTTAGGCTTAAAGAGCTTAGCTTAAGGCTTAGGCTTACAAGGGATGATCAAATTAGGAAACGCGAATTTCACAAAATCACATATACAGGAAATTAGTACTACTTATAAACAATCACTATGCTAAATTTCAGCGGCCGACCTGCGGTCCATCCAGAGATAGGCCCTGTACAATCAGAGATAGACCCTATAAAATCGTCATTTGGACCCTTTTTTTGTTTTTATCATAACTTTTTTTCTATTGAAGCGTTTTCTACAATTTAAAGCACGTTTTCATTGCCATTTGTCCCCCTTTCCAACGACACCTCGATCATGATCATAGCATTTATAGTTTTTGAGAAAAGTGACTTTCTTTCTATTAATAACGTTTTTTGATTCCCTCAAAAAATCACTTTTTGGGCTCTAGCTCGAAATTTTCTTACTACGTGAGCTCCGAGTTGCGCATAAAAATAAACTAGAATTCCTGGCCTACATCCCTGACCAAGTCACTTTTCAGGAACCGAGGAGCAAAAAATGTCTCCATAGCTAAAGCTGAAAGAGGTCAAAAATTAAAAATTCTTTAGATTATCGAAATTTGCCATAATTTATATATGTTACGGGAAAATCTGAATCTGCGGGAAAATCTGATTTTCCCGGGAAAATCTGAATCTATTCAGATTTTCCCGGGAAAATCTGATAGATTCAGATTTTCCCGGGAAAATTTGAATTTATCTGATTTTTTCGGGAAAATCTGAATCTATCAGGGAAAACCTATTCCATAGGATTCTTTTAGGAAAATTTGTTGCAACTTTTTTAAGT
>OZJO01007361.1:0-22406 GCA_900406225.1 Acrobeloides nanus
TATTTACTCTAATAGAAGCACCCCCTAACTTCCAACTTCTAAGCTCTCTAGAAGAAAATCTACAGGTTTCCATGAAAGTGATGTTCACAAAAGTTGTAGAGCATACCCTTCTCTACAACTTTTGTGAACATCACTTTCATGAAAACTTGTAGATTTTCTTCTAGAGAGCTTAGAAGTTGGAAGTTAGGGGGTGCTTCTATTAGAGTAAATACGGTATTTTGCGACCGAATAGCGTTCTGTTTTTGCGCTTCTACCAAAAATCGTTGTGAGTCTTCGAAAACATTTGTGCTTTAACCCGTTCTTTTTCTATTTCGCGCTTTTCATTTGCAATCTGTTCTAACACAGACTCTGTGTTCAGCTTTTCTTTCTGTGCTGCTACTCGTACAAGGCTGAGGATTTCTTCCTTAAACTGCAAGACTTGCTTTTCAAGGGGGTTATTTGTGAGAACTCTCTCTTTCTCTCCAAATTTTTTGTTATTTCTCTCTTTCTCTCTGAAATTTGAGGGATCCCCAATTGAACTCAACTCGAGATCGATCAAATTTCCTGTCGCAGGTGCATTTTTGAAATTTTGTTGAATTTAAAAATTTCGATTATCCCCTACTCCACCTTTCTGGTTGCTTTCCACGAGAGAGGTGATCTGTTGAATTCCCCCAAAAAGGATGGGTAGGTTTGGACCATAGCTTGCGACAAGATTTTGATAGTTCCGCTATCTTTCCTTAACACCTGAACTTAATTTTAAAAAATCATTGGTTGACACGTCTTCCAACCTACAAGAATGGGTTTTATAAGGTGGTCTTAGCATAAAATGAAGCCTCAATCTCCAGCTACAAAATGCAAAAGACCGTTTGTCAAAAGCTAAAAGACTTAATGACTTAGAACCGATCCAAGTTTGGTAAAAAATGGTCATTTTTCCCAACTTCTAGGGGTCATAGCGCCAAGGGGAGAGGTCGCCGGGTCGGGAGCCCAGAACTAAAGTTGCATAACTCGATGAGTTCTATCAGAATATCCATCTAAATTTTCGTTCAGAGATGAAAAATTTTTTGTGACATGCCCTTTGTCTCAAAGCTCGATTCTATCGAGGAACCTGTTTTAATAAAGAAGAACAATGATAACACAACAAAATTCTATAATTAATGTGTAAACACTGTAAATTTTTATTAAGACTGTCGAACGATCTCTATCATCTCGCCCGTTTATGCCGGAGTAAATCAAAGACATAAAAAACAAAAAACCTTGTGATCAGAATGTGTATTACACTGTGTTGTTTGTTCTTTTTACGGCAGCCAAAGAGAATACATGACAACCAGGACTAAAGATATGAAAAAGGACAGTTTGGCTTGTATACCAACTTTATGGAACACTTGAAATACATGGATTATCTCAAATTAACAAGGAACCGAGTGCCTCCGGCGCTCCAAAATATGTAGTTTTGGGGCTAAAAAGGCCGAGCTCATAAGGCCACGTTTTCGAGGCTAAAGCCAAGCTTTCGAGGCTAAGCCAAAGCTCCGTGTAAGGCTTAGGCCGAGTTTTTGAGGCTAAAACCAAGATTCAGATTTTTTTTCAACACATCCGAGCAATACAAGGAACACCGCCAAGCAGTACTATGGCATCCCTGCGTGGTCGCCGAGTGTTCAAAACTGAAAATTATTGCCATTTTCATATTCTCTGAACCCAAAAAGCCTAAATGCGATGGAATCAGCTCAAAAAACCATCATTTTCTAGCTTTTAATAAGGTTCAAATTTAAAATTGTAAATTTATATTAAGACGGTGGAACGATCTCTATCATCTTAACTCTTGATACAGTGACTTCTGCAGTCTAAGGGCGGTTCACTATACCGAGAGTCAGCTGTAAGCAACAAAATCGGTCAAAAACTTAACGATTTTGCATTAAAAATATTTTTAAGCCTGATAAATTACAGATATTTCATGTCATATGTATTTTATTATTTTGTAAGTACGATTTGAATATCACAAAAGTGCCCTATCCCAGTTGCACTCTGCTCGAATTGAATTCTTGAAATTGTACAACTGCATCACACTAACACTTTTATTGGATTGGAATAAGTGTCCGGGTGGAAATAAATCTTGCTCACCTTCTAGACTTAGTGTTTCTCGATTTTTCTTTTGCTGAGCATTATAGAACCCAAAGAACTGCCTATCACTTACGTCAAAATTCATCTGCCTCAATTTTTAAAATTTAGACAAGTGAATTTTGGAACAAATGACTGTTCCCGCCTAGGTTGATGTAGGACATTTTAGAGAGAACAAACGATCTAGGAATGACTTAGAGCCTCTTATCGGCCACACCCAATTAAACCATCTACGCCAACGACCATTAGATGAACATTACATTATACCGACAAAAACAAAAAGATTACAGTGTAATGGTAAACGATAGGTGGAAAATCTAGTGGAACCAGTTTATGGTGAACTTTTATTGATTTATGTGGACTATGTTATCGCTGAATAAGGCTGATGGAAAAATTTACCAAATTGCTCTAATAAAGGTCCTTCTGGGAGTTGCAAAGGCTAAAGCCAAACACATAACATTTAACGATAGGAGATTTGCCCTAGCCTTCGATGACATATTCTCAGTTATCTGAAGTACCGTTTAATCTCGGAGATTCCCTCATTTCCGATTAGGTCTTTAAGGTAACTTAGCGCGTGGCTCATTGTTTGTGCCTCATTTGCGTTGGCCAATTTTTCAAAAACCAGAGCAATGCTTAATGACATGAATCTACCCAACATGTTGTTCAAATCTTCTCCATTACCAGTATTCTGTTGATTCGCCTGCGTGGAATTCATAGCTTCGGCTCCTGGTTGTAGTGTAACTTTTGCTTGTAACATGCCGTAATGCCATAGTACCGCTTGGCGGTGTTCCTTGTATTGCTCGGATGTGTTGAAAAAAATCTGAATCTTGGTTTTAGCCTCAAAAACTCGGCCTAAGCCTTACACGAAGCTTTGGCTTAGCCTCGAAAGCTTGGCTTTAACCTCGAAGACGTGGCCTCATGAGCTCGGCCTTTTTAGCCCCAAAGCTACATATTTTGGAGCGCCGGAGGCACTCGGTTCCCTGTTAATTTGAGATAATCCATGTATTTCAAGTGTTCCATAAAGTTGGTATACAAGCCAAACTGTCCTTTTTCATATCTTTAGTCTTGGTTGTCATGTATTCTCTTTGGCTGCCGTAAAAAGAACAAACAACACAGTGTAATACACATTCTGATCACAAGGTTTTTTGTTTTTTATGTCCTTGATTGATAAACGGGCGAGATGACAGAGATCGTTCGACAGTCTTAATAAAAATTTACAGTTTACACATTAATTATAGAACTTTGTTGTGTTATCATTGTTCTTCTGTATTAAAAACTCGATTTTGTTCATTGATCAAGAAAGGAAAAAATAACTCTAATCTTTGAGTAAAAAAATTATCTTTTTTGTCATGAGTTACTGTTATTTCGATTAACTTCAAAAAGGGCGCCTCCTACTAGTACAGGTTTTGTCTAAATGGCAATGAAATCCATTCTTGGTTTTCGGTCTCGAGTCAATATAAAAGTAGCTCAGAATCGAACATTTCTACCCACATTTGGCATTGTTCTTCTTCGAATCTCAAAGGCAAGTTTTTGTTAACCAGCTTTGAGTGGAACCATTCTTCATGTATTAATGATTTTTGAATTTAGAATGAAGTTTTCCATCGTGCTTGTTTTTGTGATGGCATTAATTGGAACCAACTTTATCGAAGGTAAATGTTGGCATAATTATGTAAAAAACTCCCTTTTTCTTTTCCTGCCGAGATTTTATCAGAGATTGAAAAGGGGCCGACACCGGAGGTGCCGGTCCCCTTAAAGGGGGAGTATTTTTTTATATAGCCAGAATCCTGAAGCATGTTTCCTTCACTTTTCAGCCATAACTTTTTATGGTTTAATCGTATTGAGTCGATTTTGGTGTCATTTTAAAAGTATAATTCTTACTTTAAAATGACACCGAAACCAGCTCAATACGATTAAACCATAAAAAGATATGGATTGAAAAGTGGAAGAAACATGCTCCGGGATTCCGGCTATGAAAAATACTCCCCCTTTAAAGATGTCGGCGCCGGGGGTACTGGCATCCTCAATGGAGGTACTGGCACCTTTTCGGTCTCTGGATTTTATAAGGGCCTTTATATGTTTTAATTCTAATTCGTTTTAAGCGTGTCAGTCATCTTATGAATGTGGAAATGTGCCATGCATTGATGGTGTATGCCCTGAACAGGCTGGAAAACGAGAAGCTGGCTTCCCGGAAACAGGTATTTTCTCCAGAGAGCACTAGAGATTGCTCGATCTTTTAGTAATTTTGGGACGAGTGAGACGTGAGCATTTGGGTCAGTTGGAAGAACTATGGAAAAACGCAGGCATCCAATAAGAAGGTGAGTTCGTCAAGCATTATTTGGTTTTTCTTGATTTTGAAACAGAACTCTCATTGTTTGGGCATCAAGTCTCAAATCAAATCGAGTTTTTAAACTTTCCAAATTCATTTTTTTAGCAAACGTCGCCCGGTAAATCAATCTGCATGCTCCAATAATGATAGATTTTTTGCATCAATCAATATAGATTCATTGATATAGACTTTTCTAAATAAATCCTTTACTTTCGATCTGTCAATCTTTATTCTACGTGCACGAAGCACGCGTAAATATTAGGTGGAGAAATAAGTTCTGGGCCTTTTTTTATGTCCCATAGTCATTGGTCCTAGAGTAGAAGGTGGCTTGTTCGTAGTCGTTAGAGCCCTTGTAGTGGTGGTAGTAGCCTTTTTAATAGTTGCACTAATCATCGGTACTCCCATCAAGCATGTCTTATCACCACGATAAAGTTTCATATACCCGTTCATACTCAATCAGTTCCCCACGAGTTCTTTACCAACCAATGGCAAGCCATTTTCCGTGCCATAACCAACAACCACAACTCCATGTGCGCCAACCGCAGCTGCACATTCGGCGGCAGTTGGATGGTAGACACCGGAAGTGTAGTAAAAGAAGGAATTTGGAACCCAAATAACTAAAAAAAATTGAAAAAATATTTAAATAAAAGTTTTTATACAAAATTATCATTATGGTGCCTATTTTGTCTCGAAAGCTAAATTAAAATATTTAATCCTGAGGAACTATTTGGATGTAGACTCGATGACTCAACTGGGTAGGCGCCATATTTCCATTCTGAAAGTCCTGTTCGATCCCATGTGGTTCAAATTTTCATAGGACCTTCTAAAATCGATTTTCCCCAAGGGTTTTGGAACGCGATGGCAATGAATGAAGGCACTTTTCTAAGGTTTTTGATGGTGCTGAACACGATTCTGCTGTTATTTGTGCGTTTTTTTCACTAATGGTGTAGGGACTTTAAGAATCTCTGCATGGTCGTTTCAATATCAGGGAGTGGTCAAAATAAAACATTCATAGCTTTCGTGTTCAGCACCTAGAAAAACGATAGCATACCAAAAATCAATCAATTTGGAAAAAGGCAAAAAAGTTTCGTCTCCAATGGAGACTCGTACACATATTGCTGGAATATGATCAAAAAACCCACGCGCCATTGAGGCTCCACTTTTTTCGATCCTCTTGAAACAGACTACAACTAATATATTTTAAAACAATCTAAAAGACAGCATTCAATTTTTTAGAGAAATCTTAGATAATCCTCATCTAGAAAAGTGCGCTATCATTTTATTTCTTAACAAAAAAGACCTTGTTTTTCTGGAAATCCGAGTTCAGGATTTTCGGAGTTTTCGAAAAAAGACTTCAAAATGCCAATCGGAAAAACTCTGTAACTGTAACCTTAAAATATAAAACTTCAGGATTATTTTAAGCTCAAGATCAGCAAAAACGGTAAGCGCAGCTCAGAGGAGAAGCATTTTGAAAAATGGTATTTTTCCGTTAAAATTTTGTGACTTGTTCAATTTTTTATGAAATTAAAAATGAAAATTGAAAAAAACGCTCTGTAACTTTAAAATATAAGGTTTCAGGATTATTTTGAACCCAAGATCAGCGAAAATGGCTCAAGCTGCTCGGACTTGTGACATTTTGAAAATTTCAAAATCTGAAAACCCTGAACTCGGGATTTCCAGAAAAACAACCTTTAAATAATATACAATGTATAAAAAAGGCATCCAAGTGAATAGGCAGAAATTTGCAATGTGAAGTACATACTTAAAAAGAGTCAAAAAATCCCTTTATTTTGCCTTTGGTAGTTGAAAAGTTTTTGATTTTATAGTCCCGTACAATTTCCTTAACTAGAAGGTGTTGTGTAGTAGATCATGTTCACGAGAATTTTTCATGAACATTTAACATTTAAAAGCCCACATAGGTCATTACATTGATGAAATCGACAACTTGAATTAATTTTGGGAGATCAAATCCTGTAGCAAGAAACAATTTATCATATCCACTAGCAAATGATAAGACATAGCGATTCGCTCGAGATAGGCTTGCCTAAAAATCATTTTCCTGGGGTAACGGCAAAGGGCCCCTCGTACTCTATTTCAGAGGGGGAACAGCCTTCTTACTCTATTTCTAAAGGCTGGTGCTTGAGACAACGAGCTTGAACTCAAGATGAATGGATTCAAGAAACTCACAAGCAATTTTAAGCCTTGACGATGACTGCCAAGTAATTTTATTGGCAAGAAAGCTTGTCACTGACAGTTTGCTGTATGATACGGAAAATGGGGAAAGGTCAAAGATGACTGAAAAGTGACGCTCATTTGGAATGCAGATAGGAAGTTTACTAAATTGTGAAATGGAAAAAAATGGAGAAAATACATTCAAAAATTAATCACATTGAAAATGTGGTTAAGGTTTTGACATCTCGTGACCAGCGGCGAAGTCCCATGGCTCGCAAAGATGCCTTGTAGCGAAGTTTCGAAGCGTTCTATCTCAGCCCATCTGCGCTCCTTGGTCCGCTAGGTTCTAGAAAAAGGCCATAGCAGAACAGATTAAGCTATTTTGAAATCACTTACGATTATTTTAGAACTCGTAGCACGTTCCTATGGCAATCTAACAATCTGTTGGAATACTTTTTGGATAGGCTTACACAACGACTCTGGAAATTTAACCTGGGATGATGATTCACCTGTGGATTTTAAACACAAATTTTTGGACGGCGATGAAAAACTTCTAGACCCAGAAGATTGCGCATATAGCCATTTTGGTCTCAAACCTCATAGCTATAATGGTCTCTGGAGAAGCATCAAATGTGAGAATTGTCAACCGAACTGTCCAAAAATAGCTGTTGTGTGTAAAATTGGTGTTTGAATTTAATTTTGTAGACTTTTTTTTTCAAAAATTGATCTCGCTTTTAATAAATATTTTTTGGATAACATAAAAAATATTATAGCTTTTTAAAAATTTTATTATCGTTATTAATAAAAAATTTTGAACTAAAAAATACAGAGAGTTCATTTTGGTGTGCAACATCAATGTTTTAGTCTTTCTCGCACCCCCTCTAATGAATTTCTATGCGGTCTTTTTTAAATTGTAGCTGAACAATGGCCAAATAAGTGTTGATAAAAATTTTCGAAAACCTTTGATCCTAACATTGTCAAAAATTACTTTGAAGTTTTCAAAGTTGATTTTCTTCACTTAACAAAATGTTAGAAATTTAATTTTTGTATGAAAATACAGAGCTGTAGTCCCTCTAACACATGCAAAAAACTGTATATAAAAATTATTTAACAGTGGCGAGATATTTGACTTTGAAGTTGATAGTCAAAAATGAGGCAAAAATAAAATGACGGGAATTGAACCCTCGACCTTCTGTCTGCTAGTCTAACGCGCTAACCACTACACCATCACCACATGGTATAGTGGTAAGGTGAAGAAAATCAACCACATGGTGTAGTGATTAGGGCGTTAGACTAGCAGACAGAAGGTCGAGGGTTCGATTCCCGGGTGTATTTTGTTTTTGCCTCATTTTTTGATTATCAACTTCAAAGTCAAATATCTCGCCACTGTTAAATAATTTTTATATATAGTTTTTTGCATGTGTTAGAGGGACTAAAGCTCTGTATTTTCATACAAAAATTAAATTTCTAACATTTTGTTAAGTGAAGAAAATCAACTTTGAAAACTTCAAAGTAATTTTTGACAATGTTAGGATCAAAGGTTTTCAAAAATTTTTATCAACACTTATTTGGCCATTGTTCAGCTACAATTTAAAAAAGACCGTATAGAATTTCGTTAGAGGGTGTGCGAGAACGACTAAAAACATTGATATTGCAGACCAAAATGAACGCTCTGTATGTTCATCTCATACAATTTGCAAGACGATTTTGAAGAAAACGAGCACGGTTGAGAACCAAGGAGAAATCTTTCATCTCAATATTACCTCCGGTCAACACTGTAACGACTCTGAAATAATTTGTAGATAACAAAACGTATATTTCACGGCGGTTTTTTGGAAAAAATTGGCGGAAACTCGAAATTTTAAAAAACGACATTAACCACTCGGCCATGTGATTCCTTAGCTTTTTGGTACAATATATGTTATAGGAAAATCTGATCAGTTAGATTTTCCCGAAAAACAGATTTTCTCGTAACATAATACCTCGTTTTACTCATCTCTTTGAGCTGAGTCGAATGGCATTACTCGTTTTTAAAATTTCGAGTTTCCGCCAATTTTTGCCAAAAAACCGCCGTGTATTTAGTTTACTTTTTTCCTTGTAAATATTTTAATTTCTCAGAGCGGAGTGCGGCAAGCCCTACTGCAGCAGAACATTCAACAATAATATTATCATGTTCGAAGAGATGCAACATTGCGACGGCGACCATATCAGCATTTACATAGATAAAATCATCCACTTGACTTTTAACCAATTCAGCAGCAATAGTTCCGGTATCACCTACGGAGGCAAGAAATTCTAAATTTAGTTTTAAAAATTCGATATAAACAACAACAACCCGCGGGAATATTAAAAGGTTCTTTGTTATCACTATCGACATTCATATCGACTTTTACACCCTAAAAAATGAAAGTTTTTAAAAAAATTTTTGCTCTGCTCTCGCTATTCCTCGGCTCAAATTAAGCCGTCGAGTTGGCAGAACCGAAAAATTGTGCGTAAGGGTCTGCTTGAAATTTTAGAAAAAATATGAATAACATACGATAATTTTGATGTTAGGATTTTTCGCTTTGATTGCCAAAGTGGTACCAGCAATTAAACCACCAGTACCAGGTACCAAAATTGCATCGATATCAGCAACCTAAAAAAATATTTCTTTCACTGAAAAAATCGTAGTTCACGGCGGAAACCCGAAATTTTAAAGACGAGTCACGCCATTCGTCTCATCTTGCAGAGACGAGTAGAACGAATACCATAGCATGGGGGGGGGGGTTCATCCCGAGCCCATGGCCGATTGGCTAAAGTGACAGATTTGCGGTTTATAGGCTAGAGTTCGAATCCCGCATCAAATTTAAAGTTATCCAAATTCCATGAAAAATTTTGCATACCTCTATCTTGGCTTCTAAGCGGCCTAAAAGTGATCACTTACATCTTTTAGAATTTCTAGCGCAACAGTTCCTTGACCAAAAACAACAGACGTGTTGTCATCTGAATCGATATATTTCAGCCCACTTTTGTTTGCGAGTTTAATAGCATATGATTGAGCCTATAATTTTTTGAATCACATGGCCGAGTGGCTAGTGTGCAAGGATTGCACTTATAGGTCGCGGGTTCGAACCCCATCCGAAATTAAAGTTTTCTGATTCCTATGAAATTTTTTGCATATGTCTATTTTTAGTCGTAGATCATTTTCCTGTTGATATTTTTTCATATATAGGTTGACTTGTATATAGGTTTGACTTTTATGGCGCTGTTCAATCCCCGACGGCGAGCATAAATTTTTGCCTTTACTTAAAAGTTCTCTAAATCAGCTAGTTTTTGTACAATGGGAGTTTTCGACACGGGGGAACTCGACTAATTAAGTTATACGTTGATGCTTATAAGAGATTTTTATGCGAATATGATGGTTGTCAATACCTCTTCAAAAAACTTCCCATTGACAAGCACATTAGCACCACATTCTTGACTACGCCGAATCTTCACATTCGATGCTGAACTAGGCATTACTGCTGTAAATGGAATACCCAAATGCATTGCATGGTAGGCTAACGCCAAAGCATGGTTGCCTGAACTTACTGCAACTATCCCATTAATTTTTTCTAATTTGGATAGATTTTTGATAGCAGATAAAGCGCCTCGAGCCTTGAAGCTTCCTGTATATTGGAGATTCTCTTTTTTTAAGTAAATTTCCATATCCATCAACTTCGAAAAGAATTCTGACTTCTAAAAAATCAATGTTAACTAACTAGAAAACGTCAACATAAGTGATTCATTTGCTCGGGAAAGCCTTAGCCTTGGACATAATCTTAGGCTTAGCCTTAGACTTAACCTTGGACTTAACCTTAGGCTAAAACATATCCTTAACACCTTAGGCTAAAGCTTAGCCTAACAAGGGAACGGCGACAGTTGATGGTGCGATTTCACAAAATTTCGAGTATATTCTTGTAGAGAACCCCTGACTTGACTTTAAAAAAATAGAGTTAGCTGATAAGCGTGAAATGGAGTAGAACTTACAACACATGGTGTGCGAATAATTCCATGTTGAATCTTTCGCAAAGTTTCTTCAATATGGTGCAAGGCATTTTCCGGCTTTGGCAGTATTAGTTTTAAAATTGGCCGTTTCCACCAACTTCTAGGGGCCATAACGCCAAGGTGAGAGGTCGCCGAGTCGGGAGCCCAGAACTAAGGTTGCATAACTCGGTGAGTTCTATCAGAGTATCGACCTAAATTTTCGTTCAGTGATGAAAAATTTTTGTGACATGTCCTTTGTCTCAAAGCTCAATTCTATCGCGGAACCTGTTTTAAACTATTTATTGCATACATGTTTGATAGCTGTTACTTGGATAAGCATAAACACGTAGAACCCCGCTTTAGTGCCGTTAGGCGCTTGGTCTAAGTATAAAATAAAATCAATAACCTGAAAATTTCCGATTGTACAATTTTGGTTTGCGAAAATTCGAATGTCAATAAAATATGACCTCTTTTAGCTTTAATATGACTTCCTTTAGCTTCAATACACATAATGGGAATTACAGGGTGGCGCACAAAAAACCAGACAATTAAACAAATTTAAATATAGTTTATTTAGCAAAAAGCAACAACAATAATCATTCAAAATGACCTCCTTTAGCTTTAATACACTGTTCCAACTTTAAAACGAGATCTTTTCGAATAATTCGCTGAGTAGATCGACGAGAAATTCCGATTTTGTGGCAAGTTTTCGTGAAGAATTGGTAGTGTGAAACTTGCGGACGGACTTTTGCGGATGGTACTTTTGCGGACGGACTTTTGTGGACGGGACTTTTGCGCATCTATTCATATAATACCCCCTCCCACATCCGCAAAAGTCCGTCCGCAAATGTCCGTCCGCAAGTTTCACACCGCCGAAGAACTTCTCTGTTGTTTTCTTCAGTCCTGGATTTCGATGTTTTACCTCGTCCTGTACGATCTGCATTTAGTCCCGTTTCTTCAAAGCGCTTAATATCATCATGAACGATAGACTTAGGAACACTGGGAATCTCTGCAATTTCCCTGAAGCGCTTGTTATACTTTTTCGCGGAAAAGTATAACAAGCGCTTGACGGAATATCCATTTTCATGCATTCGAATGATAGCAGGGCGAAATTCTTTCATTTTTATTGCTTAAAACCCCATATATTTCACCGAAAAGTTCAAAAATAGCAAAAAAAGATGAGAAATAAGTCGAAAAAAAGAAAAGTTTGAAGTTTCGATTGAAGACTATCGAAAAAACACGTTAAAAACATTTTTTAAAGTGTCCGGGTTTTTGTGTTCCACCCTGTAAAAGTGATAATACTAAAAGAGTGATAAGACAATGTGGTCTGCTCTAAATTCTAGTCGAAAATGAATTGCTTGAGTTTTTATTCATACAAAATTAGATTCGCTTTGTAACTTTAAAAAAAATTCATATCTCCTAAATTTATACCTCTAAATAAAATCATTACCATTTGTTACAAAATTTCCAGTAATTTTATTTATATCGTTTGTTAAAGCTTAGTTATAAATTATTAGCTTTAATATAAAGTAGAACAAGAAATTTATTAGGTTTAAGAGACTGACACCAAGAGGTCGTTCAAATATTACGTAATCAAATTTTAGCAATTTTTTAATTCCTTTCTCCCATTCACAAGGGAACCACAAAGTCTGCCATACCGCTAGCCATTGGCTGCGCTTCGGTATATGACTTTTGTAGGGACGGCCTTGGTCCAGCTTGTTGTAAAGAATGCGCCACAACAAGATCAATAATCTAGTTATGGTTTTGAATTTGTTTGTTTATTACAGCGAAAACCCTTTTTACTACATTCAAACTATATCTTATTTTTCTTTCAAACTATTAAAAAAGGTTTTTTTCGTGGGGCGCTGTCGTTAGGAAAGTGTGTAAAAAACTCGCTTCTTTGTTTTGACAGTTGTTATTTGCGTTTTTTGAGTTCAGAAAATTGTCAGGAAAGCGTAAATTTAGCAAAGACAATTTTCTGCCGTTTTTGATTGCTGTTTTACTTTGATCAATATTGTGGTTGTTTTGTGGTATAAATTGAATAAAGAAAGTTTCAGTTTTGATATTTTTATCGGGTTTGCACCCGCGATTACCTCCCCATTTTAGGCCGTTTAATTCAGCGTTACGCGAATTCAGAGACATAGTAACGTTTACTACACAAGACCGATTGCGAAGACCTGCGGAAATCCATTGCGCTTTTGGTGAAATAAGAGGTCAGTGCCTTGTAGTATAAGACCTCCGGGACCCCCCCCCCAAAATCTCTGAATTATACATTGTCGCTAACAATCTGTGTAAAATTGGCGTTTGAATTTAATTTTGTAGACTTTTGATTTCGCTTTTAATAAATATTTTTTAGATAACATATAAAAATATTTAAAAATTTTATTATCGTTATAAAGAATTTTAACTAAAAAATATCACAATATATAGTCATCAGCTTTCGTTCTGAATGATCACTGTAATTTAATTCTAAAGAAATAAAATTATCAAGTGGTGAGAAGGGGCACTGCGCTGTTTCCCTTGAAAAGTGAGGGGTTCTCTTAAATTTGGAGTAAAATGAAAAAAGATTAAATTTTTTGACCGCAGGAAAGTGGAGAAAGTTGACTTTGAAATATAACGTAAATTTCCATTGAAATTTTGAATTTTGTAATGTTGGACTTTTCGTGTCAATGTTCAAGTTTTAATTGAATCAGGCAATATTGTCTGAATCAATAATTGGCTCGCTTGATAACAATCATAAGGGTCCTCCTGATCACAATTGTTTTTCGACCGATTTCAGGGGGAAAGGAATTGCACTCACTGCCCTCCCCTAGCTACGCCACTGAGGGTGTTATCCATGTATGCTCCCTAAGTTTGAAGCGCTTATAAAAGAAATCAAATGTCATACCTTTTGCGTATGCTTTTGCATAGGTAGATGGATTCCTGGGTAAATCAAGCGACTATGTTTTTGCATAGGAAGACGAATTCCAGGATAAATCAAGCGGTTTCGCAAAGTTGATCTTAATATTAAAAAAGTTATTTAATTTGCTTCACATGGAAAGTGGGATAAAATTGGCGTTCCGTATAGCACAGGAGCAAGTAGCCAAAGTTCATCTTGAACCGGGATTGTTCGACCACCGCAGATTGGGAAGTTTTTGAGACACCCCCTGTAAAAACTGCTTACTTTTGCATTTTAGGTAGCACGATTGGAGAAAAGACTGATAAAATATGTATAACAAGGTCTCTTTTATACACGCTGTAAAAAAATACAACATAAAAACATAGATAAAAAATAGCAAAGGTCAAAATGTAAACAAAAACAGAAAAAAATGATATTTTTTATGCCCAAAATTAGGGCCATTAAAAATTGTTTTTGAAAAATTGTTTAAAAATAATAACAAAAATTCTAGGGAACATTCGGAACATTGAAGCTAAAAATACTTTTGATCCTTTCCATGGCACAGTTGTTAGAAGTTTGACTAGAAATTCCTTCATGAAAACAGTAATGGTAATCACATTGCTCACACTGTAACCAAGTACTTCCATCTCTAGCTGATCCTTCTCCCCATAGGCGTAGCCAGAATTTTCGACAAGTGGGACTAATATTTGAAAAGTAGTTCAAAAATCGCAAAGATCCACTTTTTTGACCCACAAATCGAAAAAATCCACTTTTTTCTTCATTTTTCAACGATATAACCCCCGCTGACTACGCCTATGCTTCTCCCTATGCTACTGCCATACATCTGAAGTTGGATTCTGTATACTCTACTGGGGAAAAAGATGGGTTTTCATCTCATAAAAATTTATATGTTATATATATGCAAAAAAATTTTTCATGCGAAACTTGCGTACCATATTTTTTTGGCGCGCCGACACTTGCGGACGAACTTTTGCGGACCCGACATTTGCGGACCCGACACTTGTGGACCCGACTTTTGCGGACAAACTTTTGCGGACCGACATTTGCGGACCCGACTTTTGCGGATTGTATTGGGCAATCCGCAAATGTCGGTCCGCAAGTATCGGATCCGCAAATGTCGGGTCCGCAAAAGTTCGTCCGCAAGTGTCGGCGCGCCATTTTTTTGATCCTAGATATTTATATATTAATATAATTAATCTCTAAAAACAAATTTAACAACTATAAACAATCGTATCGTTATTTTGGAGTTCGTCTACTCGTTGTATAACAGCTTGGATCATTATATAATTATCATCATCATGATCAAGCGCCCATATACTAAGGCCACCAATATTATTATTAATGGTATAATTAACTTTGTGGCTTATTGATTCGGGATTTTCAAACCCAAGAAACCTTCCACCTGGCAAACTTGTGTTAGTGTCATAAATATATGGGACTAGAGAAATTTCATGAAATGTTGTCTCATCTAAATTTTATATATTGAATGTTTTAATATGATTTTTCATTTTTACTTAAATTCCAGCTTGTTGGAATATCTCGCCATGCGATTGCATCTCCTTCACAATTTCCTCCATTTGCCGATACAGCAGCACGATGTAGGGGATCGAAATACAGATTTGGTACATTATTCCAATATCTGCCATAAAATGGTATGCCAAGATTTAGTTTCTTTATTTGTTGAGTTGTACAAGCATAAAACTTCATTGTACTATCAACATTTTCAGATAAAAACCACCATCCGCCATAGAGTGGTGCCGGTGGACCTGTTATACATCCACTAGGAGCTTCCCAAGCTGCATAATAATCATAAGTCATTACATTGATGAAATCGACAACTTGAATTAATTTTGAGAGATCAAATCCTGTAGCAAGAGACCATTTATCATATCCACTAGCAAATGATAAGACATAACGATTCGCTCGAGCTAGGCTTGCCTAAAAATCATTTTCCAAAGTGATTTTTGTTCCAAAATGCTTAAAGGACAAGTTCAGTAAGTTACAATCATATGAAAAAATGATATATTCAGAGAGATCATGAAAAATGGAGCATTTTTTGTTTTTACGGCATGTTCTGAATCGTTGTAGTTTTCGAGATAATTGCGTTTGAAATTTTGAATTTGTGTACAAGCTCTTCGTTGTAATATGCAAACTTTTTTGAATTTTTTGCGGAAAAATCGATTTTTGTATCAACTTTTTAAATTTTCATAAAATGAATATTGTAGCAATTTTTTATAGCTAAATAAGACGAACAAAATGACACCAAAATTATCCAATTTGAACATTGTTTTGGGTTATTGAAACGAAAACATGAATCAGAATTTTCGTTTCAATAACCCAAAACAATGTTCAAATTGGATAATTTTGGTGTCATTTTGTTCGTCTCATTTAGCTATAAAAAATTGCTACAATGTTCATTTTATGAAAATTTAAAAAATTGATGCAAAAATCGATTTTTCCGCAAAAAATTCAAAAAAGTTTGTGTATTACAACGAAATGCATGAGCAATTTCAAACGCCATTATCTCGAAAATTACAACGATTCAGAACATGCCGTAAAAACAAAAAATGCTCCATTTTTCATGATCTTTCCGAATGTATCATTTTTTCATATGGTTGTAAATTAATGGACTGGTTCTTTAAACATCATGTAAGCATCATTCAAGATCAAATAAACATACTCGAAGATCTTCTAGCGATAAACAAAGCCTTTGCATAAGTTGAACAAAATTATTTTTATCGGAATCATTCTGCGGAAATTCCCAATCAATATCAACTCCATCAAGATTATACGTTTTAATAATATTTAAAATAGATGTAATAAAAAGTTCGATACTATTAGGATCGGCTAAGACGCTAGAAAAATATTGTGAATTCGATCCACCTATGGAAAACATGATTTTCAAATTGGGATTGAATGAAGATTTAGCATTCTTCATCCAATTAATGCGTGTAATATCATGGTTTCTCAAAATAACGGAGCCATTTGCATGCATAGGGATAAATGCATAATTAAGATGAGTCATTTTATTAACTTGTTTCGAAACAAGATTTCGTTTGCCTTGCCAATAGCCAACAACTCGTTTGTTTTCGATTTCAGTTGGTCCACACGTAAAATTTGAATTGGAAAATACAGGAAAAGTAATCGAAGTTAAAAATATTAAAGAGATATGAATAAAGTTCATCCTTGAACTAAAATTTTAAAATAACGATGAACATCAATAAAAAAATCTTTGGAGCTATTGTGGATCAGGAGGGTCATCCTAGGGTCAAAAATTGAAAAAAATTTTTCTAAAATTTTTAAAAAATGACATATTTAGGGGTAATTTTATGCAAAAAATC
Organism: Acrobeloides nanus; assembly: GCA_900406225.1. Classification (NCBI taxonomy): domain Eukaryota; kingdom Metazoa; phylum Nematoda; class Chromadorea; order Rhabditida; family Cephalobidae; genus Acrobeloides; species Acrobeloides nanus. Next base: position 16,835 of record OZJO01007361.1, read on the forward strand.
GATTGCGCGCACGAGAAAACCTTTGTTTGACTCTGAAAAATTGAAAAATACGTACCCATATATACGTATTCTATAAAAATACGTATTTTTCAATTTTTAAGGGTCAAACAAAGGTTTTCACGCTTCGGGAATGCGCGCAATCGATTTTTCGCATAAAATTACTCCTAGATATGTCATTTTAAAAAAATTTTAGAAAATTTTTTTCGATTTTCGATGGGGTGACCTTCTGATAGTCCCAAATCTTTTAAAATTTATCACCGACCGATGATCGCACATAACGAAAGATAAAACAAGGATTAAAAGGTTATAAATTTGATTAGAAGGAATAATAAAATCGCTAGTACAACACGCATGATGTGGACTATACCAATCGAACGTGGTGTTTCCTAGGTGTTATTTAAACATGATGAGAATGTGATTTGAATAATAGATCAAACATATTTCCTAACACAAAAGATATAGGACAAAGAAAGGAGAAATTTTTGATCGATCATATTCGACCAACGATGACACATACATTCTGAATAGCCATTAAAAAGTACAATTAGCAAACCGGATCTGGCCTTGGATTGGCTTGTTCATAATTTTTAAGAAACAGTTTCTTGAAAGTTCAAAGATTGCCTTATACAATTTTATTCCCAAGATTTCAAAACCTTGTCCGAAGCTCTATACCGTTTTTTCCATAAAAGACAAAAAGTTCATCTGCGATGGCTCAGTCGGTAGCGATATGATCTATTGAAATGAAGTTGTGGGTTCGATCCTCAGAGGTCGATATTTTGTGTTTTTTCGAATCGAAAAAAGTTGTTTAGACTTTTCCATCGTCTCCACTATTTCCTCTTGCTGTACTTGAGGATAAGTTTGACTTCAAATTAGACCTTACCCTTTCTAAACCAACCATTTTTTCCTGTCCTTGGACTAAATTGTGTAGTAATCGTGTTCAAATCAAAACTTTATGTTCTCCAGGTCGGAAAACCGAATATAAAATTTTAGCCAATTTGAAAACCTTTTTGAAAATTCTATTGTTTTACCCCAAGGGGTAAAAAAAATCGAATTTTCAAAAAGTTCTCCAAGTTGGCTGAAGTTTTGTTTACGAAGTTTTTTCGACATGGAGAACACGAATCTGAAGAAATTTTTTTGTTTTTGACCACTGGAAGTTACCCCTACGAAGAGTATATCCACAAAATGGCTCAAAAATTTGTATTCCCTGAATAAGGGCCAGGAAAATTTTTTCATGCCTCAAAAATGCGCGCAATCGATTCTCCGACTAGAAAAACCCTAGTGGGGTCGACAATTTAGTCAAAAATCAACTTCTATAGCCAAATATAAACATTGTAAAATGAAGAACCGACATTGAAAAACCGCAATTTTTTTGAAAAAGTCTGTATATTGACACGGAAACTTATTCTCATTATTGGATCGTATTCAGCATACGCTCTTTCCTACTAATGAAAAAAATTTCATCAAAAATGATTTTGTGGATCGAGATTTAGTAGAGTAAAGCTTGTAAAGATACTTTCCGAACAGCCTAATATCTTGTCACTTGTGTCATCTCATTTGTTTAGTGTCATGTATGTCGTGCCATACCTTTCGATTCAGTGTTGATTAGGGCTTCCCCTAATTCGTTCCGAAATTTTTGAGATCACTAATGTGCCACTAATAGCATCACTAATTCGTTCCGACATGTCGGAACGGCTGTTCGACGCGTTCCGTCACCACAATGGGGCCGGGTTCGACTCCCAGCTCCAGAATAAAGTGTTTTTAACAAAACTTTATGTCGGAGCTGGGAGTCGAACCCGGCCCCATTGTGATGACGGAACGCGTTGAACAACCGTTCCGACGTCGGAACGTGTCGGAATTCAAAATTCGCGTGTCGGAACGGTCTATTAGTGATCGTTTCTGAACGTGTCGGAACGCAATTAGTGATCGAAACGCCGTTCCGAAAGCGTCGGAACGAATTAGGGGAAGCCCTTATGACTAATTTGCCAATAAAATCATTTTATTTTAAATGTTTTTATACAACAAATAAAAAATGCCACATTTTGTATATTAGTTAATTTAATTTATGAGCTATAGTAAATAAAGAACCGAGCACCTTCTTCGCGGGTCCCAAAACAGTGCCGTACCCAGGATTTTTCATGGGGGGGATAGGATCCCGATTCAAGTTGTCGACATTTTTTTGTCAAAAATATAAGGGGGACCCTTATGATTTTTTGAACTTTTTTTGGCCCTTGAGGAGGGGGACATGTACCCCCTTGGGTACGGTCCTGTTCCAAAAACTTTTAATTCCGACAGTCTTATATCAAAAAGTTTGGATACTGACACGAAAACTTGAACATTTCAAAAAAGACATCGCTCGCTACTCAGTTCTGAAAAAAATTTAAATTAGTAGTTGTTGTACATCGATAATCTGGGTAAGGACACTTGCATGGATTTGCCGGTGGCGACATTTGAGTGCCATTACAGATAAAACTGGCATCGCAGAAAATTGTGGGGCTGGCTATAGTGACACCAAACAGGCTATAGGTACCTGTAGTTGTATTGCAAACAAAGTCGAGCTCTACAGCTCCGGGTGGACCAAATCCCATAGTTTGATCGATTGTCTAGAAAATTTAGGGGTAGAGCGTCAATTTTTTAATGAGAGGGGAAGATTTCAGCTTCCCTTGGCTTTTCCCATTGTGGCTCTCTTTATAGAGGTACTATGTAGTGTGAGAATAAGCATGAGTAGTCTTTATTGGGGCCACACTCACGTAGAGAACAGCTGCTAAGGTGTTAGCAGCCTTCTGGCCCGAGAGGAGAGTCACATCTATCCTCCCTGCCAGTAAGGGCTCGCCCCGAGCCCGGGAGGAAAAAACCGGACTTGAGAGAACCTTAGCAGGAAGATAAAGAATAGAATACTACAAAAATATGACTTCTAAAAGTCGAAGAAATTAGCCCAAAATTTTTAAAATTTTTATGCAAAAAAAGAGGGTTCGAATCCCACCTGAGTTGATTTGATTTTGCCTTAAAATAATATTTGACGTCAAATATTGTCAAATACTGTCAAATATTTCAATTGGCGTCAAAAATACAATTTTAGTCTAGGGATAATTATTCATTTTTAAGACTTCATTTATTTGAAAAAACATTTTTTAAAGCATATATTAAGTACAAGCTCCCACTGGTCCCGAAAAGCCCCCCGCCGATTCCGGGGCCTCGGTCCCTTTTTCGACTCTTCGGAGTGGGTCGACCCACCCCTTGCCGAAGTGTGAATTTTTTAACAAAAATTTTTTTAAATAGGCCCGGAACCAAACAAACGTACAAAAGAGATGGTACGAGGAGAAGATGAACGAAACATGTCAATGTTGCTTTTGTATGCTACAAAAAACAATGGCAAACTTGAATTATTCTTATGTGATTGAAACAAATAAAAATAGTCAATCATTTTTTGAATAAAATTGTAAATTTTTTAAAAACCCGAATAAAAGCCTCAAATGTAGCGTCCTAAAAAATTGAGTCCTCAAGTGTATAGTCCTCAAAGACTTGTCCTCATATTTTGGGCCTCAAATGTGGCGTCCTAAAAAAACTCTTCAAAAGCTTGTTCTCAAATTCCAAGTCTCAAATGTTCAACCTCATCTGTCTTGTCTTCAAAAAAAGGCCTCATCGAAAAAAACCTTAAATAAAAAGCCTCAAGCATAGCCACGCCATTTTTTTCATATTTAGTAGTTTTGATATGTATGGTGCTGGTTCAATCTCCGCCGGCGACCATAATTTTTTGCCTCTTCTTAAATGTTATCCAAATCAGATAATTTTTTGTACTCGGGGGTTTTTCGACATGGGGAACTCGAATCTGAAGGAATTTTTTATCTTGGCCACTATATGTTGCTTGTTTTTTCTACGGTGCTGGTTCAATCCCCGTTTTCGAACATAAGTTTTTGCTTTTTCTTAAATAGACCTTAAACATGTTCCATTTTGTTCAAACTTAAGTGTTTAGAACTATAGAAAATCGAATTTTAAATTTTTTACCCCCAAGTAAAAAAAATTATCTGATTTGGATAACATTTAAGAGGCAAAAAATTATGGTCGCCGGCGGAGATTGAACCAGCGCCATACATATCCAAAAGACTAAATATGAAAAAAATAATACCAGGATAATGATCTGCGACCAAAAATAGGCATATGCAAAAAATTTCATAAAAGTTGGAAAAAAACTTTAATGTCGTGCCGGGATTTAAACCTGCGACCTTAAAATGAAGTTTCTGGAGTCCTAACCACTTAACCATGACATTTTGTTCCTGCGTAACTTTTTTGTCATTTTCGACCGCCGTGCCTTGACCCTGAAGGAAGTGATCGGTGTTTTGGATTTTCAAGCATGTGCAAATTTTTCAAAAAACCAAAATATTGCACTTTTAATGCTTGAAAACCCAAAATACCGAACACTTCCCTGATTCAGGGTCAAGGAAGCATTTTTAAGGTTCGGGAGTGCACGCAATTGGTTCCCCGCCTAGAAAAACCTAAGAATCGACGGTTTTCTCATAAAAATCCGAAAATGTTTGATTTTCGTTTCAATACACCGATTCCTTCCCAGAATCGAGAAAGCGTTTTCAAGCTTCGGGAATGCGCGCAATCGATTCCCCGCATAAAATTACCCTTAGAGGGTCACTTGTTAAAAAAAATTTGAAAATATTTTCTACCCGACCCTGTTTTGGACTTCCCCCTTAAAAAAGCGTTAGTTTTGGATGGGTGGTGCATGGAAAGATGGTCAGCGAGAAAAATAAGAACATGCGTTTGGCCAAAAGCAACCACATATCTGAGTAGATGGTGCACTCCCCTTGCAAAAAAAAGAATCTCCGTCCAAATCTCTTTCTTCGACTTTTAGAATTAAAAACAAAACAAAAAATAGTAAAAATTAAGATTTTTCAGGTCCCAAAATTGTTTTTAATTTTTCTAAATGTAGAGACGCAAACCGAAAAAACTCTAAAATATGATAAAATGTCTTGATCCGAAGATAGTCCATAGCTTGACACTTTTGACCTAGGTTTTGTTTAGCCAGAGATCAACTAGGATGGATGTGGGGTCCTTAACCTTAGGGGGTTGAGAAATGTGTCTTCTTCATGCCATATCTCCCCAGGGACCCCACTCTTACTGGTAACACGGGGTATATTCATTAAACATCATGACCTACATGAAAGCACCCCGATGTCAAATATTTTTTCGGAGTGACCTGTAATGGCTAGGAAATAAGACAATAAACACGATTAAATGGCCAAGAGAGTTTTAGGAGCTCGGGAGAGCGTCTCATTAAAGGGGGTGGAACCCTTCCTAAGAGCTTTTGACCATTTTTGAATTCGAATTTCTCGAGCGACCATTTAAATCGGATTTTCTCGAGCGACCACATTTTGGATAGCTGTGGACCTGAGGAATTTGCTATGATAAAAATTATCGAAAAAACTTTTATTTTCGCCGAGATATGAAATTTTCAAGTTGGTGACTTTTTCCCAATTTTTTCCACATTTTCAAAAATTCGCCAAAAATCGAGTCTAGGTCGGATTTCTTCGAGCGACGGCATTTTTGGAATTTGGGATATTGGGGTATT